>VACF01001436.1:86374-173821 GCA_006891605.1 Pleurozium schreberi | reverse complement strand
AAAAAAAATCAGGTGTGAATTYGGATACACTTTTCTACTAATARTACACGATTASCGTGTCACMTGACTCATTTTCGCTGGTTCACGTTGCAGGATGAATGCGCCAAAAATGAGAGATTGCGAGCAACTTTGGAGTCATACGCTGACGTTAATTCGAGCGGTATCCCTATACCAACCCTTGTGTCTCCCCTTGAACACGACCTTAACGCTTTTGTACCCCCTCTTTGATGCTCCAAACAGATTCTTGTTGTCCTTCTAGTTGATTCCATGTACTGTAGATTTGTTGCTCCATTTTACACAGATTTTCATGTCCTTTGAAGAGAAAATTGCCTCTTGTATTGTACCAGTATTCTGAACTCTTAAATTCAAACAGTGCTTGGCGGCAGTGAGTGACGGATTCCTCGTCGCTTTGATGTACTGTACAAGTATTACTATTGCAGAGAAAAGACATAAGCTGACAAAGTACCCGTATGGCYCCAAAGGCTCTGCTTTGTTCTACTGTAGCTTGCGTTTGACTGACACAACAGGATAACGGTGATGGGCACATCACAAGGAAAAAATTTAGTCATTCGTTCCTCAATTCACTTAAGCTTAGACCCTACAATCACTTTCACTCAACCCCTGGAGAGCTTTGGTTTTGCACGATGTCAAATGCACTATATTTTGAGCACTCTTTATTAACTCCTAGATGCCTGAGGCACCAAAATCTGGTGTTTGCAGAACTTTGAAGTTAAATAAAACCTAACCAAGTTGCTATTTAAACAAGTTTTTATTTTGGGTAGTTTATATTTTAGGAAACTTCTTTTTGAAGTCTAGTCTTAGCATCAAAAATTCGATTTTGATAATGATTAATTCTGCTTTTTCAATTCAAGATTGTGTACAAGGGTGTCCATTGCAATCTTGACTTTCCCTCATGTTGAGGGACCTTGGAAATGAGCCTCAAATACACTAGAGCCTGGAGGAAAAACCACATTAGAATTTCAATAAAAGAAGTCTAGAGTAGATTTTGAGAAGCCATAAATTGATTGGAGTTATGCATGTTATGCCCTCCAACCCCATATTTTTTTGGTAACCAACTTTTTAGATTTGACATGTGAAAGAGGATTGAAAGAATTCTACTCACTTTTGTAGCTTTAACACCTTCATGATCAAATATTATAATCTTTCAATCCATGAGTGATATTGTTGTATTTTCTTTTCCTTACTGATCTCTAAATTGCCTAGATGGAATTTGTACAGTTACATTTTAGAAACAATTCACTACAAGAGAAAGGGGTGTTTTAAGTATAGTCCTAGTAGTATAGTCTTTTAAATGTTGACCTTTAAGTAAGTTTTTTAGTAAAATTTTGCTAAAAAACTTACTTAAAGGTCAACACTTAAAAGACCATACTACTAGGACTATACTTAAAACACCCCTTTCTCTTGTAGTGATTTGTTCATCTTATCGAAATGTTGTCATTTTGTTCAATGTAGAGCAAATTTCTAGAAGCTCAAAAAAAGCCTTGGGCATTTAGGAGTTAACCATGAGTGCCTTTGTATCAGCACCTAAACTATGATCATGAATGGCAAATATAAAAGAAGGGCAAATTAACCCACACTAACATTGATGCATGTGTCGTGTTGCCACCTCCTCTTGCTACAACCAAGGAAGATTGACCCCCTTATTGCCTTGTGTTTTATTCTAGAAAAAACACTAGAACTTTTTATTTGCCATCCATGCTAAAATTTGCAAATTTTGAATTCATATTTGTAATTAGAGGCCCCAAATTAGCTTTAAGAGGCGTAGAAATACAAAATTGATATTGCACAAAAGTAAGGGGGCGTATTTTGACATTTACCCTTGACACAAAAATAGGGAGCAATTTGATATTTCTAATGATAGAGATTGTGAGAAACAAATTATGAGCTACAAAGGAGGAATGTATTTATGGTTCTCACCATCAAATCACATGAAAGAGAAGTGCGTGCAAGAATTTTGACTAAATTGTGGAAAAATTGTTCCAAGAAGGGCGTCATGTGGTGTGCACGGGTGTTATTTGTTGTTGTCTACATGTATGTGAAGGCAGGAAGCTAGGTTGGAAGGCTTGGAGTATCAAAGAGGTTTGAAGGTGACTTTAGACTTTGACAATTTGGCTTTGGAACTTGGCAATATCTTTTGATACCTCGTTTGAGCCTCCAAAGTTTATACCTACTATTGTATGTTCCACAATTCATCCTTTCTAAGTTGAGTCTTGAAGTGAGATCAATTGAGCCTAATAGAGCTTTGGGTTCCATTCAAGGGCAATTAGCATTGGTGGTGAATAATGCCACCATTGCACGTTTGGACATCAATGGAGATTCCACCCATATTACTAAATGACACATCTAGTGTCACTTATGGGAATAAGGTGACTGGATTCATGGAAGAACCCATGACTAATGCTGAAATTTAACATTGTCGCAATGTGGGCCATTCACTAGTTAAAACTAAGACATTTATCTGCATCTATATTAGTTCTAAGTAAGTGTGTTGTTAGGCTCATTGAAGGGTTGTTAGAAGGTTGGGATTATGTGACTCGTAGGTGGGATTTAAGTTGGATTAATTTTATCTTATAAGGTTTGTGGCTTTGCAGGCACAAGTGCTTTCTATACGTACCTAAGATCATAGATTCTTTGTTTTGAGATTKTACTTTTCTTAGGTGAGAAACCTTTTCTTGTGATGTCTTTGGGCTCTTTAAATATCATGATTGTTTTTAGTGAGGGTTTCTTTCACTTTTTATTTTTTATAATAATCAATAGTTTGAAGCTTGAGAGGTTGCTAAGGCAAAAACTTGAGAAGGATTCAAGTGCTATTGAATCTTAATAGTACTAAGGATTGAGTACTAATTTTTAGGATTAAAGATGTAGTAAATTTGCTAAAGCAATAGAAGTGGGTTTTTTTTATCTATAGAGCAAGGATTATTGGAAAATCAGTTTTATTTGGCTATTGTAGTTGGTTTGGGTGTTGAAATTAAGGACTTCTTGGTCATTGGCATTTCTATTTTTTTTTACAAACATTTATCACAACCAAGAAAAATGTACAAGATAGGTAGCAAAAACCTCACGATAGCGTTGCCGGTGCATGACATATGCCATGCGAAGAGATCATATCCCTTAGTGTCATTTGAAGTGAAGTGCTATAGAGGCAAGTTAAATAAATAAGTTTTATTGAGGGGATTGACAAATATCAAGTATACTTGTAAGCCACTTACAACATTTGTGTATGTATCATATGTAGGCATTTATTTCTTCTCCACTACAAGAAAATATGTGTCCAGTATGACAAAAATTTGACTAAAACTTGTCAATTGTTTTGTCAATGGGAACATCTTGATTCGGCCACATGATTGACAGACTTTTATGTCAAACTGAACAGAACTTCTGTCAATTGTATGTGAATGACGATACACTTTTTTTAAGCTCTCTGTACTAGCTAGTACTAATTCAGAACCAATCCTGCTGAATTCCCCAATTCAGAACCAATCCTCCCAATCCCCATTTTAAAACCAATCCTCCCGTATTCCCCAATTCAAAATCAACCAGTGTTATACGGTCCCTCTTTTTAGGCACTCCTTCTTTCAAAACAGATTATTCCAAATTCAATACCGAATCCTACTGTCCTCTGCCTCTTTTCACAAAAACAGAGAATGTCTTTTTCACGTAACCAGAGGCTCGTCAACTAGAAATTCTGTAGTCGAGAAGCAAAAATCATGAACAAAATGAACTGTGAGGCAGACAAGTCATTTTTTCCACAAGTTCTGGAATGCAAAAAGCAAACATCACTAGTGCACACAATTGGAAGGTAGATAAGGCATGTCATCTTCAAGTACTCACAAATTGATCAAATAGAAATTTTGTAGTGGGTTTAGGGAATCAGCAATGCACATAACTACAAGTACGTACAATTTTGTAATGGACAAGCAGAATTAGCAATGCACATAACTACAAGTACGTACACATAACTACAAGTACGTACACATAACTGCAAGTACGTACACATAACTGCAAGTACGTACACATAACTGTAAGCACAAAAAATTGCAATTACAAAAAAATGCAAGCACAAAAAACTGCAAGCCCTACACACAACTGCAAGCACAGGATAATGGAAGCACAGAAAATTGCAAGCACACAATATTGCAAGCCCTGTTATGGCCACATGCACACTCCCATATCCTGTGGCAATACTTTTTCCTTTTCCGTAACGTTACTTACTATTCCTTTATGGATAACCGACAGTCTAATTATGCGCATGAAAAGTGCACTAAGGTTCCTTTAACTCTACTAGTAAAACCAAATAACACAGGATTATAATGCAAGAAAAACATAATATTCACGTTAACAACTAGTATTCCTCAATGTGTATGCTAGTAAAACCGTATAACATAGGATTGACGTTAATTAACAACTAATATTCCTGAATGTGTAAAGTGCATGACGTACTATACCATTTTCTACACATTTGTGCTTAAACCTCCTACAGTCCTACAAGTTAGAAAATTTTGTGCATGTATTGTGGGCCTCCCTTGCACAATTAATACCTATTCACAATTTTACAATGAAGTGCATTTAACAACTTTCATGGAAACTACTTAATACCTTCATACAAAAATACAGAAATGGCTCCATTAATATTAATTGTTTCCCATGTGCATCCAAGCAGCACATGTTGCTGGAAGCACTAGGTATGGGTAATAACATGTCATTATTCCTTGTACTCCTTCTAAAAAAGCTTATCTGCCTGCTCTTCTAATTTCAACTGAACATGCTACAAAATCAAAAACTTACATAATGCATGCACATAGTTCAATCAAACTCCTGCTGCAAGTACTTTGCAGCGCACTGTCTCCTCCAACTTCATGGTCTGCTAGGTACTTGAACTTTAGCGAAGTCCTGAACCTTGTTTAACCCTCTTTTTTTGGCTACCTAGTGTGTTGCTACTGTCATTTCTTGCCGACTGCAGGGCGACAAGAGTTTGTCTTGCATCCTAGGTAGCATACACAAACAAACAGATGTTAATTAGCGTGAAGTTGACACTCTGTTTGCCAAGTTAGTATACACGCTAGTCCACAATAGTGGTAGCTCACTTGGGCCACTTTTGGTTATGATTTAGGTTTAATTCACTTCAGTTGTGTTCAAAATAAAATACTTCCAATTTGACGGAAATAAAGAAAAAAATTAGACACTCTATGGACATCACTTACATGAACCACTGCCGGTGACAATGTACAGATTACACGAATTTCTAGGAAATATGGTCACTGGAACTCCAACCCGGAACATGCTGCGCTACCATCAAACGTACTGACGTACCTTTAATTCTGGAGAGATGCCCTGCCCTCCAAATGACTGGAGTCCACTTTGTGTACTCCGGTTGTCCTCACTGTGATGTCGATATTCCTCACTCACACTGTCTTTACTTTTATCTTCCAACGCTTCTAGTCGCTGCATCATCATCATCACGAACAGATGTTTAGCAATCTGCTCAACTGAAGCAGAAGAAATTCCGTCCCCCACACTCTTCTCCTTTCTCCCTTTGAAAGCGTTGTTCTCTCCATTGAAGTCGTGCCTTTCATTTTCCATGAGATGGTGGTTATCTTCGTCGTCACTCCCGCATTCATCTGATTCTGCAACCGCTTCTGCTGTTAACGATGTTTGCAAGGTCAATTTCCGCCGAACTCCACTTCCGTGCATGACATTTACATTGCTTTCCTGTCTTTCATGACGCCCACTGTAGCCTTTGTCACGCGCCATTTCATACCTCACCTCTTCAGGATCAGGTGATCTCTTCAAAATTCGCCTTAGCCGCTGCCTAACTCCAACTTCACCAGACGGGCCAGTGCGACCATAGTTTACCCGGCAAGCGTTTGCTCTTCGACAATCTTCCGACTTCTTTATTGACGCTGGGTTGTCAAGTTGTCTCTCTAAAGTGCGCCACGTACGGTCCGACATACCTTCTGGCTTAGACTCCCTGTTTCGAATCATGTTCCAGACCTCTACACGTCTCAAGGTGACGCCACAAGCAATTACTTCCTTCACGTACTCGTACTTCACTGCGCTGCTGTACTCCCAAGTATGCTGTATCCACTCTGCAGTTTCAGCAACAGCCGTGTCGGGTTGTTTATTTATGTTTCCAATTGATGGGTCCAGATCCCGTGACAGTAGCATCAGCTCCTTCCGCCAATCACCCACTCCCACGCCGTAAGGTTTTTTTGTGTACTCGTCCACTAACAGAAAATTCCTTGGCAATTTTTCTTTTCGCCTTCTTTCCCCTTGTTTTTCAAGGACTGCACGCTCTTGCCTTCTCTCTTTCTTCCTCTCAGCTTGAGTTTGATGAAGCAAAACCTCCACGTCCCTGTCTTCCTGCGGTTCATTAGACAATGATGCACCGGCCATTTGAATGGGGTCCTCTTTGTAGTTTGTGTCATCGACGGCATTTTTGTTCTCTTCGTCATCCACTAAGGCTAGTGCATGAGTCAACGTCTTGCGCCTCTGCTGAGATGGTTGCACATTCTCTTCTTCAAATTGATCGTCACGGTCGTCATAATCCTAGAAAAAACATGTGCACTTCAACACCAGTGAATTTATCTTCAAACAAGTCAATGATGCACCAAAAAAAAGGGATCCACTGTAATTTAAAATGCCTATGAGATGAAGTGCGACAAATTTTTTTTCAGAATATTTGAAACCAAATTACAAGAAACAGTTCAGTAAACTCTTGCAAGGCAGGTGACTTCAAGTGACTACCCACTTCTTCATCCTCGAAAATGAAGTCAGTGTCAACTTTGGCCCCGCCTCCACGTGCTTCCGATTTTCCATCTCCTCCTGACTTCGGCATCCTAATGACATGCGATGATGTTGTGCACTTAGTAATCTCCTTGTCTCCAATAAGACTTTCTTCTCGCCTTCGCACACCCTGCAAAACTGAGAATCGACGTTCCTTGTTCTGAATATAGATCTGATTAGGCACTGCTCGTGTCGACACCATTGATCGAGTCCTCAATGAAGACTCTTTCAATGCATGCGCTTGGAACGCACCAGTTGGAGATCGATGTACTTCTTCTGTCACATTCTGTACGAAACTACCTACATTCCCAACCACAAGTCCACAACATTTCGGAGTTAAATCATATGTGGGAATGAAGATGTGCACTGCAGACCTTGATGATGACTTCATGGTGAACGGGATAAAAAAACTCGGACTCACATGCACTGCCTACTTGTCTTCCCCATTCTTTCATGCACTTCAAAATCGAAGAACACGGAATTGCCATGCAATGCGCGTCCATGGCTCCTTCACCGAAAACTTTATTTACTATTACAATGTGGTTTACGACTGCATTTCTTTTCACTCATTCATAATGTTGGTTTCATATTGGAAAACATCATACCACATCTAAATAACCTGCTAACTTTGAAGGTCAATGCAGCTTCTGCATGGACCCTCTGCATTCATATAAAACACAACACTCATTGGTCGACTCTCTAATTTCACTGTCACAACATTTTCATTTCTTCTGGTACCATGACATTAAAAGGGACTGACTTAATTGAGCACAATTCTTCCAGTTTTAAGAATCACTTGAGTCTACATGCATACTAGTTTGAAGATTCACGTTAGTTTACAAGACTTTGGAAACTGAAAACAAGATAAAAACCTCATCCTAGACGAAATCAGATCATGATTGCGGTGGGAATGAAGGAACCAATCCTTCACTGCAAACATGTTTGGCAATTATAACGCAACAACTACTAATCCAACAAGTTAACAACGCTGCTCAAATCAGTTTAAGAATAATTAAAATTCTGCTACTGTTCTAAACAACAATCAAATATAACCAGTAACCTTCCTAAAAAAGAAAATCACGATGAACCTCGTCTTAGTACACCAATAATCATTTTGTTTGATACCTCCRTCATTCTTTACTTTTAAGTCAAATACATCTTCTGAAAATGAGAGCACAGCGTAGGCCCGTCACTGGTCCACCACATATTCAATTATAAAAATCAATTACTCTCATCAGCCATTACAAATATATTTTAGAATTTTTACATACCTTTTGTTTTCCGTACAGTTCCATGTGCATCACTACAATCATTATGTGGTGAAGATGTGGACTGCTTTCCCTACACTGTGACAAAAACGTTCAACTCATTTCCGCTCTCGCCTACTGCCAATTGAATTCCTTCATCTGGAATTGAGTAGACTTCTGGGTCCTTCCTACGCTGGGAACGTTGTTCTTTTTTTCCCTTCCTTGCAAGACCCGTTGAGTGCCGCCGCCTCTTCCTCTTCTGTACTCTTCAATGACCGGTTTTTTCCAAGGGACGAACTCCTCCATCGCCTTCTTAGCATTTGTTCGAGTGCTTTCCATGCCCTCTTTTTGTCGAAGCCTATTACTTCGGTCAAGTGCCTACCACATTTAATTAATACATGTGAAAAAATGATGTTTCCTTCAAACTAGGTAAAAAGCAATACAAGCATTCTTACATTTCCGGCACTTTTAAATTCAGTACTGATCCATTTTCTGAAAATGATACCTTCTGGGCGTTCCTTGAAGATCCTGGTCCCCGCATCTACAACATGGCAGAGTCATTTAGCAAACACATACAGGATTCATTTCCTGTACAAACTACATTTTTTCTTATGCTTTCTGTAGAGACCTACAAAGTACTCATTTCAGCGTTCATAGTTTAATGCATTTTACAGAATGGTTCATGACAGTTGGCACGACTTTTAATTTCATGTTCACAAGAATCGTCCTGTCGCATATGCTACAGCACGTCCATCCGAAGACAAAGGACAGTAAGGTGGATTTCGAGGGTATCAGCACAACAAAAAACTACAAGCACACTGAAATGAAAGGGTCCCTACCACTGCACATTATCAGACACATGTACTTGTATAATGAAAGTGAATTTTCGACGCTACGAACTAATCCGAACTCAAGCTTCCACTCCTCAAAAATGCTATTACGAACATACAATGGAAATAATCTGAATCATAAATTTCTGAATTACTACTTGTCCACAAACTCCGTCCACTTGCCTAAACTGTAAGTTCACAAAGTTGTCATCACAGCACCATGTATTTCTCTTGTACTCCAGGATTTCATGTATAACTTCGGAGCTGCATCCTTCCAGAAGAAGCGTTACTACTTTGATCCAAATCTCCGTTATTTTAATTAAAATGAAGCAACAAATTCTCTAAATTTTTAGCAGCCACTGTTACTTTTTGCCATCAACACCGTAACGCTCTACACGTCCCCATTATTCACAACATACCTCAGCCAATCAATAAGTTTTCATTCCTAAAATAAGAAAGTCTATACGTTCATTCAATGCGTTTCTGAAGTCACTTACGGAGCAGTCACCAACAATTTACAGCAACTTCGAAAAATCAGAAATTTGAAGGCCAAGAGCGGACAAGCTTACCTTTCTATTCAGAGTTTTTGCGTACAAAATCGACAATTCTGATTTCAGGAGAACTTCTACACATTTCCAACAGCACACATCAACAGCACAATCAAAATCGATGTAGACGTAGTTCCCTTCCACTAACAGCAAGACAAACAAACTTCTAAGCACGACCTGCAGTTCTATAGGTTTGAAGACATGCACCATGAAACATTCATTGACGTCAAGAAACTTCGATTTTTAAAACCAATTCTTTCATTATATTCTTCTCCGTCTGCGTGCACCCCCTTCAACTGCTGCATGTGTGTGCTGCTGCCTCACTCACAGTATACCATTGACTACGACGTACTAAAGGTATATTTATTTATTTTTTTTTGGAAAACAAAATCACGATTGCCTAAGACTCCACTGAAGAGGAACGCGTTCAGGACCTGAACCTGAATTGCGCCGTCAAAAAGCACTCCCCTGATTAATTGATCTCCAAAGCAGCGCTTGATGCGTATTTCTAGACTCTTGCTTGTACAATAAACTTCCAACGCCTCTCATAGACGCCTCCAAAATCTTCTTCACAAACTGGGCGGGCGTTTCTGTGGGTCCCCAAGAGTCCAACCGGACCATAGAACATGTCATTCTTAGAAGGCTTGTAAATAGCCACCACTCATTCTCCATACGCAGCAGCTTCTGCATTCTGTAAGTCCTTGATCCATACCAAATTCTACATTTGAGACAACCGTTGCACTTTAAGAATCCTAAAATAGATTTTTCTTCGGATCGGCGCCGGCAAGAGTAATCTGCCATTAATGCACGCATCCCAAAAATAAGGTATTGCATGCAAAAATTTAGGGATCTACTTCTCTCTACTCCCATCATGAACCTCCATTACAGGGTCCTCCAAATCAAACAACAGTACGTGTCAAGTGCTTTACAATTGAAAATTCAACTTTTATCATTCAACAATCTATTTAAAAAAATACTACCGCTTTCAAGGAGACTTTCACGTCTACAGAGACTGTATTGGTGACACATTTCACTTCTCTGCGGAAGCTATCGCATGTGACCTAACATTTTAGCCGTGCGGCGGGCAGACAGTAAATAATACTGCCCGAAAACTTCTCAGTCTACATAGGAACGGATAATTGGATTACAGCCACCCAACGGTCCCAAAAAAAAAAGGGTACTACCTACTGTTGCTTGGATCACCCTGCATTTCTGTTGCGCCCTAACTCTTGCCCGACGACTCTTTCTAGTTTTTTGACAAAAACAAAGTCAGCAAGGTTTTGCATGAGCTCCGAACAAACAGAAATGTATCCGGTGAACTAACTCACCTTCTGGAACTGCCGAGCATTCCGGTAACTGGATGGGGACCACGGCATTTGAAACCTTTCACATTTCTAGAGTACACCTGAGATCACTCGCTTCGATTCGCAAATTCTGTTCACTTGTTTCATGACAGCAACATTCTCCATGTGGGCGTCACAGTACGCATTGCTGCAATACGTTTGCATTGGGCACAAGATAAAGGAGATTGTCGAACTCACCAGGTAAGCACTGATGCCTTTTTTCTTCTGTTGTTCACGTCTTCCTCCATAGAAACTGAATTCGAACATATTTCATGGTTTCATACAACCTTCTAGTCTACGATGTTTTAGGGTTATTTTTGGTTCCTAGGGTTATATCATTATTACTGTCTTTGCAGCATCTACAGTTGATGCAATACACGGACTTATTCCTCTTATCCAATTGCACACATTCTTTAAGCTAAACCCGCCCTCCAGTATTTTTTGCATACCTCCTGCTGACTACTACTAATAACTTGGAATTGAGGAAATTACTCGGACGTATTGAACTTTTGAAGCGTAAACCTCGTGCATAGAACCTATTGAGCAGTACAACATCTGCATGTCGAAGTCATTCACTGCTTCGCCAAAATGTTATTTTATTCCAATAACCCTAGAAATGCACTTAAAAAACATTAGGACGTGTTCTTTGTTTCCTAGCTTCAAGTCATTGTACGTCCATGGAGGAAATAACTGGGTACCTGAGCAGACGCGGGTCATACCAGCCTCCACGGAAGTGGTTGAACAAATTTATGAATTCCCTTGCTTAATACCAACCATGCATTTATATTTCTCTCCTTTGTCACAATGTTCAATCTGTCATGTGTACCGGATGTTCATTCTTGCATTTGCATTTTGAATTTTCTACATAATTGAATATTGCAACGCACTTCAAGAATTATTCGTACACAGTATTTCTGATTGTTTCCTTTGACTGGCATTGCAGCATCAACAACGGCCGAGTTCTTCTGCTGCAACAAATGACTTGGAATAAAAACTGCAGCTCTATAAAATAATGCAAAGCAGCAACAACACATACAGTTCACGATGAAGCCAGGCAAGTATTTCTTTATCAAAAAAGCGCCGTCTAACTCCCCCTTTTCTGTATTATTGCTTCTCTTTTTGCAAGACGCCAGATTGTCATCCTTATTCTTGTTCCGTTCAAATGTCGAGGTCCACTTACTTCGGCTCTCAGATGCCATGAATTATCGTCAATTTTTTTAAAAAGAAAATAATTTCTCTATAGTGATGAAGGTTGAACTTTGTGTACAATGCTGGAATCAGACAATGCAAATGAGTAGTTGAAGGTCAAGCGTCAAACAAAACGTGGAGAAATACAGGATTACTCTACCGTTAGACATGACGACAATTTACATTCACTGAATGCTGCGCGTCAAGCTCTGCTTTCTGCAACTTCAACTCCCTTCAGGATCAGTGACAAGATACATTGACACGTGCATCTACAACTAAGGTAAGAGGTTGTTCATTACAATCTTCTAGTCTCCAATGCAGTCACAATTCAGACTGGATTCATGTTATTTTAAAATAGCGTTCTTCAGTTCATGTGGTAATATCTGTACCACTTGCCTTTGA
The DNA here is from genome assembly GCA_006891605.1 of Pleurozium schreberi. Classification (NCBI taxonomy): domain Eukaryota; kingdom Viridiplantae; phylum Streptophyta; class Bryopsida; order Hypnales; family Hylocomiaceae; genus Pleurozium; species Pleurozium schreberi. The sequence continues at coordinate 161,459 of VACF01001436.1, read as the reverse complement.
AAAACATGGAAGCTAATTCAAGCTACAATATTCCGTTATCTTCTGAATGACATACATGTCAATCACAGTGGCTGTTGTAATTCCTGTACACAAACTTAGATGACGCTAAAAAATAATCCCCGAGCTCAGCAATTGCCTAATGAACTCCACACTCAGTGTCACTTTGTTCAGCAATTGCTTAGGACAGTTTAAAGGGATGAGGGTTCTAACACATATGTAACTCTTCTTCATTACAATGTTCAGGAAAATGACGGAAAACAGATTCAGACAAGCATACCACATAGAGCGAGCAATTGCAGCCCGCCAAGGCATCGACAGATATCTCTACGGCTGCAAAAAATGTCACGGATTCAGAAGCTAGTCTCTCCGAGTGGTTGAAAAGCACCATCGAAAATATGGACGCGACCGGAAGTTGCAAGATCCTCTTCTGGTATGCAGAATTCACTAGTAATGTCATTACACTAACTGTACACCCTAGCGGCCTAGCATACTACATGAAAATGATGTGCACTTTGTCTTGTACTGTTCTTTTCTAGGCCTCCGTCTTGGTCTTTACAATGTGTGCCTTGTATGCAGGGAAATGCGCATGGGCAGAGCCCGCCAGATGTTGATGTCGAAGTCGAAGGAAACAAAGTGGACAACAAAGACGAATTCCTGGATGCTGAGGATTACGAAAATTTAGAAGAAGTTCCGGTTAACACGCAGGTGCCCTTAGAAGATATGGCACAGAATTACTTCTCCAGAGTTGATGAGATTCACCAGCAACCTGCTGAGGAACAAGATTCGATGGTGGATTTCAGCGACACCGGTGGTGAAGATGAAGAATCCGAAAACAACTCTGTTTTGGAAGAATTACTGGAACAAGCAAGAGAACCTTTATTTCAAGGGTCTTCCACTAGCAAGTTACAGTTCTCTATCATACTCATGTCCCTTTGCACGTTATTCTCTGTGAGTCATCACTGCCTGGATGAAATCCTGACATTTCTAAAGCATGATGTGCTTCCACAAGACAATAATTGTCCGAAGAATTTGTACAAAATGAAGAGGTTGTTGATGAAGCTTGGCCTTTCCCACGAGAGCATCCACTGCTGTGAATGTGGGAAAATGTTGTACTGGCAAAAACAAGCTGACCTACAGAGTTGCCCACATTGCGGTAAATCAAGATATGTGGAAGGGTCACAGATAGTACCACTCAGAGTCCTCAGGTACTTCTCTTTAATAAAGAGACTGAAAAGAATGTTCAAGTGTCCTGCTATAGCTAATCACTTGAAATGGCACTCACAAAATCACTCTCATGATGGAAAAATGAGGTCCGTGGTTGACGGTGAGCAGTGGAAGTTCATAGACAAAAGGTACCCGGACTTCAGTAATGAGGTCAGGAATATTAGAATGGGAGTGGCACTGGATGGAGTTAACCCCTACTCTCTCCAATCTTCAAAACATTCTGTGTGGCCAATTCTTGTAGTACTGTATAACCTCCCTCCATACCTTGTGACAAAGCGTTTTTTCATTACACTGTCCATGATTATTTCCGGGCCAAATTCACCGAATGAGCATACAATTGATGTTTACATCCAACCCTTGGTGCATGAGTTAAAAGAACTCTGGGTAGGCGTTCCTGCTGTTGACTTGTTAGAACCACTTGGAAGTGCAAGACAATTCAAGATGCGCAGTATTCTCATGTGGACCATCAATAACTTCCCGGCTTACACCTTGATTTCAGGGCAAACTGGCAAAGGATATGCTGGTTGTCCAGTATGTGGAGAGAACACCGTTGCAGATTATTCGAAAGCTGCGGACAAAACGGTTTTCCTTGGACATCGTCGATGGTTGAGGCACAATCACCGGTGGAGGAATGCGCGCGCAGCATTTACTGGACAACCAAATCACGACCAAGCGCCTGTGCGTCAGTTAGGACTAACTATAGTTCAGCGAGGTGCATGGCGAGAGTCCTTCCTGCAATGTGGTGGTTGTGCTAATTCGAAGGCCGACCCCGTGAAGAAAACTGGGGTCAAGAAAATCAGCAGTCTGTACGAGATTGAGTACTGGCAGGTGAAACTCGTCTGCACTATGTCACTCCCTTTTGTCAATGATTGATTCTAGGAACGAGAGTTGAATTGTTCAAGGAGAAGTACTTCATGTTATATCCCCCGCTTAACAAGATGCTTTTAATCCCTGAATAAATATGCTGCTACTCAACTTCGTACTAACTATATATGCAGAAGTCCCGTCAGAATTGAATTCGGCCAAGTTGTACTGCTTGTAATATCGTGGAATGCTTGCTGACTGTACGTGGTGCAGTTGGTGTACATTGGATTTTTTAGTGCCCCTTTTTTTTATTTCATGTTGTTATTGGTTTGAGTACACTAAAAATTACCAAGATAACTTGTATAAGTTCAAGTGAAGATGTATGTCGTGAATGTGGATTAAGTTATTTTCCAACTCCAGTTAGGCGTCTTAATCCTTCCCTTGATTTTTTAGTCTTACGAGTTCAGAGACTAGAAATTCCGTGCCTAAAAACTGAATCTTCACTGTGGAGAGAGTTAACAAAACAGTCATTCCAGGACGAGTGAAGGCGATTCATAATTTGCAATTGTGCATGAACAAAGGATTCACAGTCAATTATTAATATGAGAAGCAGTTGACTTGTTTCAAATTTGGAAGCGGAACTGCAATCATAATTGCCGGAACATTAACTACTCACAAGATGTCTAAAATGTAAGTCTCATAAAATTCTCTACATGATCTGCGTTCATAAAGCTGTTATTGTCCCATGAGCTGGTCGGTAATATATTACATTTTAGCAAAAACCTTAATATATATTTGAACTCATACAGCATGGGAGTGCTAGTATTCCCAATTTATTTTGCATAGACTAAGGTAGCATTTGGAGCAGCAGAATGTAATAAGATGTTAATTGTTTGCCTGACAATGACTAATAGTTCTCCGTGTTATTTGCACAGGGTCTTCCAATCCGTCACACACTGGACCCAATGCATTGTGAAAAAAACGTTTGTGAGATTTTAATCCAAACTCTATTAGGAGAGACGGATGGCCCTAAATCTTGTGAAGATCTGAAAGCTAGAAGCATCCGCCCGCACTTGCACTTGCAACCAAATGCAGATGGTCAAAGTCATTTCATGCCAGATGCGCCTTATGTACTAAGTCGGGAGGACAAGAAAACATTTACCAATACGATCAAGAAATTGAAGTTTCCTACAAACTATGTTTCGAATCTTGGCAGCAAAATTGAAGATGGCAAATTCCGTGGGATGAAAACCCATGATTTTCATATTATGCTTCAGCAGGTACTTCCGTTGGCTTTGAGGAACATATGCGATGCCAAAGTTGTGGGAGCAATCATGAGGGTGAGTAGGTTGTTTCGCAAAATTTACGCGAAAGTGGTGGATGCTGATCACAAGGAGCAAATGCTAGAAGATGTTGCAGAAACTATTTGTACCTTAGAAAAGGAGCTTCCACTGTCTGTCTTTGTAATTATGCTGCATCTTCCGATACATTTGTTGGAAGAGCTTTCCATGTGTGGACCTGTGCACACGCGGTCTATGTATCCTTTTGAGCGATTCATGAAGACTCTCAAAGGATTCGTGAAGAACAAGGCTAAACTTGAGGGCAGTATGGCAAACGGTTACCTTCAGAAGGAGTCTATCGGATTCATGAATGAGTACTTGTTTGAGTACAATGCCACAACAAAACGTGCATGGGACGATCATGAGGAGCCCAGTATGAAAGACGAAATCCTACAAGGGGCCAAGCAAGACAGAGTCATGAGTCCAGAATTCAGGAAGCTCGTACACGCATTTGTCCTTGACAATACTGCACACATGAAGCTGTATAGAAGGTAATTTTTTGGATTCCTTTTCACTGCTGCTAGGTAATTGTTCATATTCCAGTGCTTATGTTTGTTGATGCCAAGTAAATGATGCCAACAGTAGTCAGTATTTACAGTAATTTATGAAGCGGGCCGCCTGTAACGGATGTGGTTCTACCGGCAAGTACTGTGTCTTGTGATTGCATAGGTGTATTCGTGGATGATATCTCGTAGGTATGTTCTGTAGTTCTTTACAATGTCATCAGGATGTTCGTTGAAGTTTTATGGTTCAGCTTACACTAGTTGTTATGCTTAGTCACTATGTCATGTGCAATGCCATTCAGTTGTACATGACAATAGTTTAGGCAGCTTGATTTTCATATTCACTGCATAAGGTAATTCTTAAATGAAGATGACTATGTAATTATTAGGTGAATATGTTGGGTTGCAGGAAGTATGCAGAGTGTGTGAGTGACAGACAACATCAAAGAGAAGACTACCGTCGTAGTCAGCGAAGAGGAGGTCGTCATCATCGTTTTGTCTACCCAGCAGAGCTTGTTCAATTACCAGAGTTTTCTGATTGGGTATTGGCAGAAGTGAGGAGAGAGCAACAAGAAAGAGTGGACATTGACAAGCATGTATTGGCCACCGCCAGGGGACCGTTGCCCCTAGCGGCTTTGTACAAAGGACTGTATGCTTTTGGAAACCATTTCAGAGTTCGCAGCAGTGAGCAAGCATTGAAAACTTCAGATAGTGGAGTAGTGGCAACTTTCAAGCAAATTTGCAGAAATGGAATACGAGATACAGGTCCTGTGAATGCTGATGTTGAATACATGGGACACATTGAAGAGATATTGGAGTTGAATTACCGATGACATTGCTTAACAATTTTTGTTTGTGATTTTGTGAACGCAAATTACAGAGGGGAGAATGCAACTATAAAGAAGGACAAATGGGATTTTACATTAGCCAATTACACTCGGATGTTCGGGAGTGTCTGCCGAGACAGTTTTGCGTTTCCCATCCACTGTGAGCAAGTTTTTTATTTAGATGCAAAAGAGTCTCCCAGGTGGCGAGTAGTTCTGAGAAAAGAAGTGAGAGGAAAAAGAATTCTGCCAAATCAAGACGAAGATGTGGAAGTGACAATGTTTCAGATGGGAGCGGACGAGGATTTCGATGGACTGAGGCCCGACAGAGAAGTGGGTGAAGAAGAAGCTCGAGCAGCTACAACAGGACTTAACATTGTTCTTCAGCCTGTCCGAAGAACGCGGCGGCAAGTCAATCGTGTCCAAGTTAGAGTCGGAACTGGGCATGGGCGTGGCCGACCTGTACGTTGGTGTGGAGGACGTGTACCACAATAGGGAAGTGCCACTGAAGTAGAGGTGGAGAATTCACATACAGATGAAGATGACCAAGAAATCAAGGAAAGGCTGTATACAAATAATTTGGGTGCTGCAGCCGGAGCTTGTCCAAGAAGCATGGAAAGGGACGATATTGAGCTCAGCAGGAGAACTCAACATAGACCAAGTGAGGACGACAGGGGTGATTGCCATGGGGGAGGTTCCGAAGAAGGAGAGAACAGTAACACAGTGATGTCTCCAAGTTATTTGTGCAGTAGCAGTTCAGACAGAAACTCCGACAACGACGTAAGTTGTAAAGCCTGTGTGATGTTCATGATCAGTATCGTGCAGTTAGAACTTTACTATGTGGGGTTCAGCTATTGATATGTATTCTCCAAAGTATCTTGGAAGTTAGCCTTCTCATATTGTTAAAACCATGTTCGTCATTTTGATTAGTCTGAGTTTGCATTTGACTGAATTGCTAATACACATTTGTGAGCATGCAGATGTCAGATTGATTACAGGATCGGACCGCAACAATATTTCTTGAAGGAGATGATTTACATGAAGAGCTTATTGATAGTTTTTTTGTTTTTTGTTGTTGATTAGTGAGAATGGAGAAGCCGTAATGCTTTTGCAAACGACGTGCGCTTATCATGAGTAGAAGTGAGTTCCACTTGAAAGGTACATAGTTGGATGCAGAAGTTCAAAAGTGGTTCACATGAGATCAGAAATAGACCAGAGTAAGTATTTTGCGTGGAATTTCAGCATGGAATTACAACAAGAACAGGGACCTCTGGTGAAATTCAATGGTGTCTCCTGTTTGTAAGTGGAATTTTTTTTTTTTTATTTCTCTGTCGAAAGTGATGTTCATCTGAAAACCACAAGGGTGGAGGTCAATTTTTTATTTTTTAAACAGGGTCTATGTTTGATGCAGATTGAATAGCAAATTGCTTGAAGAGAAAAAGGGAACACTAAATGAAATTCTGTACAATATCGTAGCTTATTGTGCTTAACTAGAAACGAAGGCATGTACATTGTCGTGTTGGTTGATCACTACTGTCGTCTATAAGTTTCAGCAATTTCAGAAGAAAGCATAGTAACATTGCAATGTTGTTATGCGCACACAGTGAGGGACCTTATTAATCTAAATTCAAAGTTGCATGATTTCTATGAGTGCAGTTACGTACTGGTGGAACCGAAGTACAAGAATTTGACTGACAATATGTTCAATTCATGGATTTCTGTGTTTTGTGGAAGTGAAGGCAATGACTGCGGTGGTGGGTGACATATGTTTCCTGCTACGAACTTATGAACTACAGTAGCAAAAAAGACAGGGTATAACATATGAGGTTCTGCAGAAGTGCAGGGTTCTCGTGGAATATGTAATTTAACGTCATGGAATTTTCAGTGTTAATGTTCATCCTGAAACGCTCCGAATTTAGTTCTGCAAACTTGTTAGCTGAAACCGTCATGGCTGTGTATCTGAGGAAGGCAGTGTACTACCATGTTTTCATTGTTCCAATGAAAGAGCAGAGGAACTACAAGTCTACAATTCCTATAGAACATCATGATTTGTATGTCAATAAGTGGGGGTTTCAGGATGTGGTGCACTGCATTTTTCCTTTTTGAATATGATCGTGTCATGTTTTTTAGATTTTTAAGTGTGCAGGGTATTGACTGCTTGAGCGCATGAAGCAGGAATGCAGGATAGGCCTTCTGTTAATGTAAGTTTTGTCAGAGCTTAGGCGTAATCGTGGTTGTTTTGGAATCTTTTATGGTCTTGGAGTTGTACGAGTACTTAATTAGTTCGTCTGTCTTGTATGCTGGATGAATTGAGTATGTCTCTTCACCTATCTGTTAAAGAATCTTCATGAGGTTTTTTGATGAAGGGCTTCATTTTCTGATATTGTTGATGGCAATAATATTGATATAGGCGATTCTGGTTAATCTTTTTGAGCTTGCAGTTTTAATTTCAAATCCGTCTGTGAAGACTGACAATATCATGAATGCATTGAAGGGATAGGCTGTCATGAACGTGCTGGAGGCCACGAATCTGTACTTCAAGCGCGCTGTGAAACTGCTGAAGTTGGATCCCACAATATAGCGAGGGTTCCTCATCCCATACCAACCAATAAAGGTATACAATTCATTTTTTCCAAACCCTCTGAGATTGCAATAACTGAATTTAGACGTCCTTCTTTAGCCAATTACTCCATAGCAAATTGATCTAACTGGATTTGGTCACTGCATGCCTGCACTGCCCAAGTGGTGCCAGTGAGAAAATTGCTGCTATAGAACAGTGTGCTTACTAACCTTCAATTTGAATTTTACATTGTCTTCATACCTATGAACTGAACTAGGCAGTGCTATAGAAGTGAACTAACTGTGTCCATAGTGGTAGCATTCATTTCCACCGGTTAACGTCACTTCATTATTTTGGACACGTGAATTGATTGTGCCTGTATAAAAGTTTTGAAGTGCTGTATAGACTTGCAGATACCAAGAAACGTTTATTTTGTAACTTGGAAGTCTTGAAACCCATTTCCATACCTAGAAAGTGGCTGAACAGAAGAGGTGAGTTCACTTCCAGCCTAGGTGGGGGGGCCAGGAAGTGTCCTTGTAAATGCTGATCCAAGTTTTCAACGAAGTTGCTGACCTCTGAAATTCGAGTGTCAATATTCCACTGAAAAGATGAATACAGTTTTTGTACTAATTATTTAGAAATTCCATAACTTTATTTAAAATTATTGAAGTTGGAATGTAGATGCTTGAGTAGTGTGACTACCCTAAAAAAAATTTACGAAACCTTTGAAAACTCCAGTACGTGTCTGCGTAAGAGAATGCTTTTAGAGGTGGGTAGGTTTAGGAGCTCCCACTGTAGACTTTCAACTCAGTTATCCAATTGACACTACATCGCAATGGATGAACCACTGTGTAGTTTGAGTGCACAGTAACGACAGAAGATGGAACGCTATGAACGTCTGCGGGTATGTTGCATTCCGAGTGCAGCACGACAACTTCCGAGGCCCAATGAATGGCGGCATTCGATACCATGCAAAGGTAACTCCTCTTTCCTCAAGTGAACAGGGTTTTAAAGATTGTCAGGAATTTGGGTTGGAAGACAATGAGGGAAAATGCATAAATCAATTGTTACCGAATGAGAGAGAGCCTGTGGAATTGAGAGAAGCTCTGTGTTATTAAAATTCAGTGAGTACTTTGTTGTCAAAGTTCGTGTTTCATCGACTATCACAAAAGATTGTTATGTGCGCACAGAAATACATGGATCCTGAACCCTAAATCACTGTTGATCTGTTCATTAATTACCTATTAATCTCGCACGGACATAGTCATCAAACAATGCCATGTTGTGTGATTTAATGAAGCATAATATAGCATATAAAATAATACAAAGTGGCAAACTCAGAACACAAAATTAGGTTTGTTATCTAGTAGTCAATGAAAAATAGAAAATCCACTTTCGAAGCTCATAGAGTCATAATCAATTCCAGTGACCTTCTAAACCGTGATTTGTATCATTAGAAATGTAGGGCATGTTTTTTTTTTAATTTTTTGGTACATGGGATTTGTTACTTTTCTTGGAACTTCACTATGCATCATTTTTTTGTAGCTATTGTAGGCATGAATGCGGCATGTTAGGCAATTTAACTACTGAGCCGACTTGCAGCCAATGCTGTCATTTTGGACCAAAAAAAAATTCAGCTTCACTGGGAATGGTGATTCCAAATACACAGTACTTGCTTCCAGCGCCGATAGTCTTAACCACATATGTGAAGCAAATTTTATTTCTACTAAGTGGTGGTTTCTGGAAATCATGACGTTCAATAAGCTCATTTCTTAAAAAACTTGGAATTGCTTCAGTGGAACAAACAGTGAAAGTTCCGCCTAGTACGTAATTCAAACTCTCTTACTCTCTATTGTAGAAGACGATATGTACATAACTTGTAGGAAAAAGCGGAGGAGATTGTTTTACAGGTAACACACTGGGTTTTTATTTCAATCAGTGATGTACTACTTCACACTTCAGAACTGTAGTGACCCTTAGGAAAATGTAGAAGTCCTAGTGAGTATGAACTGGACGCACGTTTACATCTTCCATGAAAGTATGAGATACTAACTAAGTAGTCTGTCGTGTAACTACAGGTGAAAGGCAGTCCAAGGTGGCCATAGCGTTTTTTACAGGGAAAATCGTGAAACAAAAAGTCGAAAACATGTACATAGCTTCCGCGTTCTAGTAAGTGTATAAAGAACGCACGTACTAACTTCCATTATTCCGCTGTAGTGAAAATTATTTTATGTACCAAGTAGACTTACAAGCGCTGTGATGAAAAGATGCGCTGAAACTTTTGACTTCCTATTCCGCAGGTCCTTGTGAGTAGACTTCGTCCTCCAGAACACATTCAAGTTTCGCTGCTACCGACCCCTTCAATGAGCGTGCGAGAGTCTGGGTCGTTACTAAAAGAAGTGTGGCACACGTTGAAGCAGCCCTTTGAGACCAATGTGAACTTCAGGCGGTCCCCTTCTTCGATGTCGTGGCATTCAGCAAAATTCCTGAAGCCCTCCCCAAAAGCAACCTGACGAACTCGGTCCTTGGATGTGACGCTCAGGTGGACACTCCATCGCGGATTTCCGCCTTCATATCCGAGCTTAACTATACGCTTGAACTTGTTGGCATGCAAAGAAATGAACCACGCCGGGACGGTCTACAGTGACAAAAGAGCAGCGTATGATGGTGAGAAGCAGTCGTCCACTCGTCCAGTTGAAATGCAGGAGTGCAAAGATCAGAGCGACAAAGACAACTTACCAGAGCCTCCATTGAAATTTTTTTGATGGTCTTCTCGAAGGACTGTTGAGCTGCGGAATTAGGAGGACTCAAAGTCGGCATGTTCAGTGGCTGCGGTCTGCGGAGAGGTAGTTTTGAAAGCAAAGAAGTGTGTGTGCGTAGAAATGAGGAGCTATGAAGACGGAAGCGGAAAGAGTGAAGTGTGGCGTGTGTTTTGTAACTGCGGAATGGAACGGAGGTCGAGGACGTTGTTGGTTTTCATTTTTGGAAGCACTAATGACGTCTTCAAGTGAAACAGGTGAATATGATAATTTTGTGGATTTGGTATTAGTGCTTCGATTTGTTGATTGAAACAATTGCGTTCCAAATCGAATGAGATCTACAACACTGATTGTGTGGGAAGTGAAGTTGCCGTTGTTGAGGTACATCGATGTCATTTCAGACTTGACCGGAGCCACTGAACTGCGGATCCTCATAATGAAGAGAATTTTCATGAGATGAAGCATGTGTCCCCTAAAACCGCTGGGGTTATAAAAATTAAACAAGTGCACAGATTATCAAGACACAATCTCTTGAGGTTCAACAGAATGCACTCCTGCTCATTACGATAAGGGTGAGTACCAGTATAGTTTGCAAATTAAAGTTGGGAAATGGCTCAAAGGAAAAAATTGGGGAAGTGCAATGAATTGACAAAGAGAAGCAGTTCTGAGTTTGAGTGTTTTCCTTTCTTGTAGGGAGGAGCTGCTGACTGCCATTTACGTGAACTTTCTGTGTGTCGCAGCCATGTGAGCAATAAGTTTGAAGGAGGACGTAACATAACTGAGGTATGTTCATGATGTCTTTTGTTTACAGATTTTTCTCATTTTTCAAAATGACAGTTATGACACATTGTTTGCAATGACCATTATGGTTTGGTTCAACGTAGACCACGGATTTTCTTATATAATTTAAAGAAGCTTGAAATGTGCGAATAACAAACATGTTTCCCAAGTTCTACTGAATATGAAATATTCGTCCTGGATGGTAATTGAAAATAATGGGTCGTTCGTAAAGCATATACATGTTCCGCGCTTTGTTTTTGAATTAGAAAACAAACATGTTGTTGGAAGACTATGGCGATGATGGAATTATTAAATGATGGAATCACTCATGAGTATTAGGTTTTCTATGCATGACAGTATTTTTTAAGAATTGTAATAGTACAGAAAAATTAAAAAATAAGTACATTAAAATTTGTAGAATACAAATCCTTCAAAAATTAAGTACAACAGGATTCAATAAATATGGATGGGGAGGGTGTTGGATAAGATTACTCATCATGATATTCAAAGCATGTTCTGGAGGAACCCTAGAACCTCCRAAATTCTCATGGAAAGTTTGAAGAATTCCATGTTTGTCAAGTAACCGGTTATGTTATCCTTGTTCTTCATGAGAAAGAAATCATGATCGTCATAATTTGATCATGCACATTTTGGGTGCATTTTCATTGACGATTTGGTTCAATTCCATTGAATGTGAAGGTGATAGGTGAATCTTTACATATGTAGATCTTGACAGGTTGYGCTGCTGCACTCATGTTGTGGGTTATGTGCTAGTGTTGGTCCACTGATGTTCTGGTTTGCGTATGGTAATCTCTGTAGAGATTAATGTAGAGATTATAAGGTTTTCTGTTCTAAATTATTGAAAGCGAAGGCACTGCTGCTTCATTAATTATTGTTTTTTTAACATAAATTATAAAATAAGGCACTACTATAGTTGATGTCGTTCTTCGAAAATGAAAATGTAAGGGGGTCCCAGTGCTCACAACGTAATGTAGTTTCAGGACTTCGAAGTTAAATTTACATTTCTAACAGATTCATGCTCGGGCATTGTTGTAGGTCAGCTTCAAGATTCATGCTCGGGAATTGTTTTATGCACGCTCAAATATGTGTTATTGATGGTACTTATTTGATTGGGTAAATTTGTCTTGCCTTGCAGACTTCTATTTGAGCCTCATTCAATGTATGTGTTGTTTGCAGAGACTAAATGGAAGAGAGGCTTCATCGTAAAAAGTTTACAATGATTTGAAGATCATTCCAGAATAAATGAAAACAAACCCTATCTCTGACCCTTCAGCAAAATGGATTGATCTTTGCGTAAGTCTAAACTCAGTACTGAATTTTGAGTGGAAGTTATATAGGATAGATAAAAATGTACGTAATGTTCGTTCAAATGACGTATATAGAATTGTTGGGGTACTTCTATGCAGTGTAGCTGTTTACTGCTTGTTTACAACTTCTTTATTACTTCTCTGAAGTTGGCAATAAGAGACATGTTCAGTCACGTGATGTGGGAAGAATGCACTATAAATAGAGGTGTTTCAATCCATGCATTTACTGTAATTTCATTAAGCTATATTTACTGTTTTAATGCCTTCACCATGTATATTGAAAAGTAGTTTTTATTCAAGTACAATTGTACTGTTCATGTTAAGCCTTCCCAATTTCGTAAATTAATTGAAGTGCATTAATGCCATGCTTTATTAATCTGCAAATGTGGAACATTTCTGATTTGTTTAATTTGGAACAGCCTGGATTCTTTATCATAATATGAAATTGCAAAACTTTCATGGAAACTACTGGCATGCGATCCTAATTATGTGTACTGTGCTCATATATGTTTATCCCACATGTGTGTCATTCAGTTTTCCATATTCCATGCACGTGTTGAGCATTATTTTGCACAAAAAAGGTAATGAATGAATGAAGCAAAATTCATGAACAAAACAAGTCATTGACAAATAATTGACAAAAACAAGACTCAATTAACAAGAAGTATAGATGAAATGACAGTCACTGTCAAATTGGTATTTTTTCTGTCAAAAACTTGTCATTTCGGCCACAGTTTTCTTGTAGTGCTCATTATTATGGATGCTATTAGTGTTGGGTGTTTTTGCATTCGGATCATTACTTTCAAACACTATAAAAAACCTACTTTTTTTTGTGGCACTTGAGAAAAAAAAGTGGGAATGGTTTTTTGACATTAGTAATCTTAGCATAAATATCACCAAATTTTTTTTATAATGAATGGGCAAGAAATGTCCCAAAATCTGAAGAAACATCCTTAATTTCAGCCCGTTTTATCCTAACCTCATAGAAAATATGGTCTTCCAAGCTCTAGACAATGCGGCATGTGGATGCCACAATAGTGTGACATAAGCGCCACATGGGTGAAGAGAGCCTCATGGAATTTCTTTTCATTCAAACCATACATGACATGGCACCTAATGTGGTGGCAGAAAACARTGATGTGGTAATCAASAAGGATGATGTGGCATGCYTAGTCAACACATTTTCATAGGCATGTTGACTGAGAATTTTAATATTTATTTCTTAGAAATCAAATTAGATGTCAATTTAGAGGTTTAGATGTTTTTTGAGACATCAATTGGTGCATACCATATCCATAAAGCAGGGTCAACAAAAAAACAATTATTTAAAACAATTAAAAATTAAAAATTAAATTAAATTAATTGATGAATTCAATAAGTAGTGTTAAAGTATTGTCATGGAACCTCTCCAATTCAATATCCTAAATCAATAAAACACTGTCAAGAAATATTGATTGCTAGTCCTAGCTTCACAATATGAACCATATATGAACATCATGCCTCTCCGTAATGTAATAACCTCTCTAAAGCAATCTGTCACACTAGACCATATCCTATTGCTTTAGAGAGGTTTTACTTTGATACCAAATAAGGTACACCAACCCATCACCATTTGGCAACCCAATTCCATTAGTAGACCAACCCAATTCTGTCTCCCACTTTTGGCCTGAATTTCACCTAAAATCTTCATGAATTCCCTTTATTTTATGACAAAATCAGAGATTCTATGATAAAATGGGATAATGTGCCACTTCATGAATAGATAATATCTAGTATTTCATTAGGTGGTTATAGGTTATAGGTTTCTTGTGGGTTGTTTATGACTCTAGCCTAGTAGCAATTTCATAATTTCACGGCTTACTACTTCAAAAATTCATAGAAATCACAATTTTGATTGAAAAATTATAATTCCACTTGGCTTTGACACATGAAACATGCGCACACGTCTTAGAAATATTTGACCCTCTTGGAATTGACCCCAAAATAGACAGATTACAAATCACGTTGGTAATAGGCTTGTCTACATTAAGTGTTACATTACAAGTTTTCTTGCTCCCAAGTGTTAACAGACTTCGAAGATTTGAAGGTGGACTGTAAACACAAACAAAGGGCTGAAGCTAATGTGAACGGGACCACAAAGGATATCCAGCTCCAACGTGTCCGACTGATGACACTCCCTTCACCGTTGGATGTCCCCAATCATCCAACGGGTCTGAATCCCCCATCCCCTGTGGAGGTCCGTGTATGGCAAAGCTTGCGAAGCAACGGACTCACCAACGGTTTTCGGAGATGAATGTCCCTCACGTGGAAARTCCCATCCCACATCAGGCAACAGAAGAAGCAAGCGGCGGCCGCAAGGCARGCTTCAGTTCCCTAAACATCCTTCATTCCCATCGTTATTCCGAGAATCAGTTGCTATTCTAGAGCTCCGCGTGCATCTTACGCACCTTATTATTGCATACTCAGACAGTCTGGAGAAGAGCTCTTCCTCTTCCTCCCTGCAAGGGGACGCAATCTAAGACGTAGCCTAGGGGTGCAGTAACAATCTAGTCGCGAATTAATTTWGTTGAGGGGGTCSGATTGATCGAAGAGATTTGTTSGCCAGGGTGTTGCACCGCTTGGTGCTGGGGAGATTTAGTTAGATCGCTCTCGGCGGGGTCGGAGTGAGCCACATTCCGTTAAGGAGAGAGAATTTCTGCGGCGCCGGCGCCGGGGAGAGGTTGGAGAAAGAGGAACCCTGGTTTAGGCTTTTGTCGATTTGGGTTTCAATTTTGGGTTGGAGGGTGGAATTTGGGGATTAGAGGCACTGTTTTAGGTTTCTGAGAGGATTAGGGTTTTTGGGTTTCGCGTGGTTCCTACGCAGGGGCTGTGTGYTGGGRAGTGAGAGCGTTACCTTGGRCTGTTTGCTTGTGTGGTGAAGGTGGGGAGTGTCGACGGGATTTAATTCAACGGGGAGTTAGTTGCGTGAGGATTTCTGTTTATAGAAGAGCCTTTTGGGGGAGACAGGTATTGGAGGTGTTGCGTTTTTGTTGTTTGAGATTAGAATCCGAGAGAGGAGAGGGAGAGGTTGTAGCCCTGGGGAATAGATAGGGCATTCGAGGACTGAGTGTTCTGCTTCTGTATGCCAAAGCGAAAAGCTTCAATGGCTGCGTCCTCAGCGAAGCGACGGGTGAAAGCGGCGCCTCCTCCTGAGGATATCACCCTCAACACGTCGAAGCTTTCGATTGCTAATAATGAGGATTCCGACGACGARTACCGACCGTTGGGCACGTTGTGGAAGGAGGCTTTTCCCGTGGGCACGGAATGGGACCAGTATGACAAAGTATACGAGATCAACTGGGATTTCACCAATCTGGAGAAGGAATTCGAACAAGGCGGCATCCTCCATGGCAAGCGTGTGTATCTCTTCGGATGCACAGAGCCTCAGCTCGTCCACTTCGCCGAAAACTCGCGAGTGATTCACATTCCTGCTGTTGTGGCCGTCACATCCCCGTTTCCGCCTTCGGATAAGATCGGTATCAAGTCCGTGCAACGAGAGGAGGAGCTCATTRTGCCAATGAAGGAGATGAAGATGGACTGGGTGCCGTTCATCCCTCCCGATGTGCGAGACTGGAGTGCCGTGGAACGCGTGAAGACGCAGATATTCACCCTCAAGTGCACRCAACGAAGGGCGGCGTTGAAGCAGTTGAAGGAGGAGAGGATAAAGAAGTACGAATATTGCCTTCCTTACATCTACTCGCCATTGAAGGAAGACGAGACGGTGGACGAGACGGTGGTGAACATTATGTATCCTTTCGATGACGAAGCTCARCCTCCGGTGGTGTGTGAGTACGACTGGCAATTCGATGAGTTTGAGGAGTTTGTGGACAACTTGGTGACCGAAGAGGAGTTGCCTGCTGCCGAAAGGGAGAAATTCATGGCGCATTTGAAGGAAGTCGTRAGCGAGGCGAGGAAGAAGGTGCGAGAGGCCAAGCAAGCGAGGAAGAAAGCGCTGGAGGACATGAGCAAGGAGTCGATGGAAGGGTTTCAGAACATGAAGTTCTTCAAGTTTTACCCCATCAAGAGCGATAAGTACCCCGACATTACGGAGATGAAGAGTGCTTTTATTAACAGGTACTACGGGAGGGCTACAGAGGTCTTGTAAACAAGTCCTTTTTGTCTTTTTCTTTTACGTAGCTGTTGTTGCTGAGTCTTACCTTAATGGCTCGGTCTTTCTGGAAAGCGATTCGACCTGTTGCAGTTGCACAGCATTATATTGTAGGTTGGCTTGTGTTGGAGCCCTTATGTGGCTTGGTACAATGGGAAGCTGTCCTGCCAATGCATGGATGCTTGCCTAATCAGGTGCACTCCTGCCTCACTCCACCTCGGAGGGTTGGCGCTGTGCGATTGAGTTTGTATTTGCGGGGTGGTTCACACATGGGTGAGCAATCCCGAWGGTGGTGTGGACAATGTAGTTAGTGTGTAGCTTATACGAGGAAGTAGATAGTCAGCAAGTTTTGAAGAGATGGAAACCTTCAAAATGCTCCATTTGGGCAAATTAATTCTTTGTAATCCGTTTATCAAACCTATTGCTACCAAAATATGCTCCATAATCACATGTCTAGAATCCTTGTACTTCAGTGAATATTTGCAACCACCGCTTGTACTTTTGAATGATAGAGTCTCCAGTGCAGTCGGAGCATTCTTAACTSCAGTGACTGGTGCATGTCGTTGTGAAAGCTGCTGTATGACTCTACATTTCTTCAGCATTTGCTCTTGGAGATGAAGATTTAGACTAGTTCTTCGTTTACATTACTCGGCCTACACCCCTGATTTCAACAGAAGAGAGAAGATCAACCCCAGTTGTGTCTACGTTAAGTTATTCTGTTCACGAGACACAATTTTGTCCTTGAAGATGCAGTGCATGTGCTCAATCATCACCTTTCCTTGCACGTGCAGCACAAATCTCTAGAAACTGCATATGATTTGTAATTTCATAATGGTGGGTGAAGCACAATCTTGCCCTTGCTGTTGAAACTGGTATATAAGCCAAGCTTGTATTGCCGAGTGATGAAATGGGTCTATATGACAGGTAGGCTACTTCATTTTGTGGGCCCACTTATACCCATGTGCAATTGTGCATTGTAAGGTAGCCGACCCATTCTGACCACTTAAGCAATCTAGCACTTCTGCAGTATGCGTATGCAGAAGGTGGGGGAATTTCCCTATTTAGAGAAAAGTTTTAGAAGGATTTGACAAGGATTCCACATTTTTTTGAAATGTTTTTTACCTCAAAACAAAATTATTATGAATTTTTTTTGAAGACTCTATCCAATCGGTTCTTGTTACGTAGGTCACCCTATTCCTAACCTTAGAGCAGTTCCACCGTAGATGGAATAGCAGACAAAAATGTGATCGTTGCAGGAAGCCGGGAGAACTTTCAGACTACATTGCATCAATGCAAAAGGCTTTCCAAAATTTCTTGGGCAACACTACAAGGCTCCGTCCATGCCATTTTCAGTGTCTTTTACGTCCCACTCTAGAAGTCACACAACAACTCAACCCTTTGACAATAGAGGAATCATTCTCTTTCACTCTCTCGTGACGTCACTCTGTGAAATGACTTTCACGTTCCTTTCTTCGTTGACACGGTGGAGCTACTCTTAGATTGATTACAAATTCAACAATGCTTCAATGGAAGTGATAATTGTGGCTTTCAATATATATTTTGTGATCATTCTATGTTTTCAGTGTACACCTCATTGACATTTTGTTAGTGACAAGTTTATGTCAATGTGCACTTTTTGTCAAGCATCTTGCCTTCATCAATTATTTGTGTGAAAAAATTTTGAGCCACTTTTGAGCATATATGTATCCATGTGTCAAAGTTAAAATTGAAATGGTAGATTACATTCAAATATTAATCCTTTGCTTTGTTGCTAAATATAACAAGATGCTATATGTCTCCTTTCAAACCCAACTGTCAAGAATACTCTATGTAGTTGGAGGAATTGCTTGTGGCAAACATTTTTAGGAGAAAATTTTTTTTGCAAGGATGATGCACTTCGAACTCTTACAATGCAATTCTTAGTTTTTTTTAGTCTGCCTTTCTTGAAGATAGTTTCATCAAAAGTAAAGAGAAGATAGTTTAGTTTTGAAAAATGTGTCTAAAGTAGGAAGCTTATCAAATCTAATTGAAATGCCAATCTAGAGTTCTTATCTACAAATCCAATTGTCATGTRATTTTCTTGTAGTCATGCAACAATCAAGAAAATTGGATTGTGACTTTACATAAGGTGATCTACGCATGCACATTCAAAAGCTACATCAATGAACACAAAAAACAAAGTTACAAACCTAAAATTCTTGTACATGATCTTATGTTTTCTTTAATTGATTTGATCATTACTTTAGATTTCCAACTTCTCCATAATTTTAAAATAGAAATGAGCTTGTAGACATGAAACACAATTTAAAAAGCAATTTTATTCTAAACAATTTGAAACATCTCCTATCATTTAATCCTTGAAATATCTTGTATCAAGTGAATTTGAACCCTAAAACATTTGTCATTAGTGCATCTTTGAAACTCTCTTATCTACTTAACCTTGAAACATCTCTTATCATGCCACCATGGCTATAGTAGCCTTGGACCAAGCATCCAAAATTAGTTTTGGCATGTGCATTTGGGATATATGGATAGTCATTAATAAGAGTATATCATTAGAATTATTCTATTTGTGCTTCTCAATTTATCAATTGTGAGGCAATCACACCCAAACTAATGATAAATTAATATAAATGTGCATATTGATATTTGAGAAATAAAATAGCTTAAGTAAAAGAAGGTTCCTATGGATGCAAATGTTTGTAAAYTTTGCTTTGAATGAGCATAATAAAACTTGACCTCAATATAACCTAGATTTTATCAAAGTACTTAATATTTTTCAACATGAATACAAAAAACATAAAAATATAAAAATTAGCCTACCAAGATGGATGAATTCAATATTTTTAGGATGCTTTATTCAACCCTAAACACTTAAAGAAACATTGATTTATTCTATTAGTGCCATGTGATATGAGCTTAGGTAGCAAAAGTATTTCTTCTTTTTCTCCTTATTTATTGTTGTAGTAAAAGTTCAATAAATCATAGCTCCTAGCCAGCATTTTGCTTTGTCATAATACATTGTATGGTAGAAGGATCTGTAACCGATCAAATAAGCAATTATGGACGTGCTCTAGGGTAGTGTAGGCAAAGCAAATATTTTGAAAGGTGCATTGATTGAAATGATTGAAATTGCAAAAAAATTGGTATTTTTATCTTTTACAATGAAATTACTATGAATTTTGAAAGGCCAAAGTTGGGCTTGACCCATGATCAACATCTAGAGTCATCCAATTATGATCATTCAAGAACTACTTTCCCGCTCATTGCTTCCTACTTTCTTGGTCACTTATGTGTCATGAACTTATTGGTCCAAACCCTGAAAAAATCAAAAACAAATATTTCAAGGGGAAAATGGAAACCCGTTCCAACCTTGGTCGGAAATACAACACCCTGTTGATTAGTGATGGGGCAACCGTTAGTAATGGGTCCCTCTACCATATATCTTGTTGTTGTAGTATATTGATGATTTTAAAAAAACAACTGAATTGATTTGCCCTGATATTCTCCATTTTTGAGTGAACTAGTTTGTGAAAGATCACTTAATTTTTTTGGCAAAGTGACATGACATCAAGACATTTGAATGATAAATGATTTTCGTCCACAATCTACATACTTATGGATGCATAATTGGAACTCATGAACCTCCATGTGTACAAGTGGAAGTATTTGTAGAAATATTTGTTGACTTTGATGGCTTTTAGAGTAACATTCTTAGGGGAAGGCAACCTAATTGTAAAGGCAACCTAATTTCACTAAGGTAGGCCATAATCATTTTCAACCCATTTCCATCAAGTAGACCAGCCCATTTTTGTCACTTACATTTAGCCCCATTTCCACCTAAACCCCCCCAATGCCCTTCATTTTATGATAAAATCTAAGAATTCTATGACAAGATGGGATAACTTGTCACTCCATTAATAGAAAACATCTAGTACTTGATTAGGTGGTTATAGGTTGTTGATGGATTGTTTATGATCCTCGTCTAGGGACGGTTTTGTATTTTCAAGGCTGACCACTTCAAAAATTCACAAAAATTACAATTTTGATTGGAAAATTATAATTTCACTTGGGTTTGACTCATGAAACAAGCACACACCTCTGAAAAATATGTGCCTCTTTTGAAATTGACCCCAAGATAGGCAGATTACAAATCAGGGTGGTAATAGGCTTGTCTACCACGAACTGCCAACCAGGAATCACAGCATGCACATTCTGCGAGAACTGCAACCCCTATTGCTGATGAAGAAGGTGTGACAACCCCTATTCCCTGTGTAGCTGGGCTGCCTTGCATGATGCTGTAGCCTCAATCTTTCCCAGATGTTTGAAAGCTCAATAAATTTCTCCATTCCCCTCAGGATTTCGCAAAGCTTCGTGCATACAATTGGACGACGAAGTGCGAAGACAACGAGATTACGACGGAGAGCTCGGAGGCAGCATCGAATGATACTGGAATACACTTGCACAATTCGGCAGTAGCAACACCGGACCGATTGTTTCATTGCAGCGACATTCAACCGCATGGAATCAGAGAATAAACCCAAAGAAAGGAGTCCAAGGAAGGATGRTTCTGTGACGCCTCCTGATTGCAATGAAACTCACACTTCGGCAGACGATCCATTCAAAGTTCACWCTGTTTCTGGAAACARAAGTGGCGAGGATCCAATATTAATCACTCCCCTGGATGTTCTTGCAAAGGGAACCCCTCCTCCCACCACGGGTGATCCAAGTCCCGGAAGAAATCACGTCACTGCTACAGTTTTGAGCGGCGATGGTGCTAAGGATACGGTCATTCTCTTGGAGGTGATGGAGAAGAGCTCACCACCTCCGTCTACGGGTGATTCGAGCCGCGGAAGGAATTCGATCAATTAGGGTTCAAGTAGGGTTTCTAGCAGCCATGATGTTAATGAGAGAGAAGAGAGCACATCGGGTGGCAATCGCAGTAATCCTAATCACGAGGACAATAGAGGAGGTTGATTATGATCGTAGTTGGAATGAAGCGCGTTTTCCGAAATTTCCAAGGGTCTGTTTCAAATGGGATCTGTGCTTCCGACTTACCGCTTTTGCATCTCAAGCAGTGCATTCACTTCCACCTAATTATTGTCTCCTACTTTGTACATTTACCCAATTGAAACGAACTCTGGAAATGTCAGGAAATTTGCAACTATGAGTTTGGTCAGTGCTCTGAGTTAGGGTTACGATTTCCTCATCAATGGTGCTTAGAGGGCATGAAACGTCTGAGGCTCACTTCAGGTACATCGTTGACATCACTTGGAGTGTTTTTCTCTCTCTGTTTTGAAGAGTTTTCCCACTGAAATTATACTGCATTCCCAACGTTGGGAGGTCTTTGCTATGAAGTCGTAATTTAATTGAAGCCTGTTTCCAAAGAGCTCGTGGAGTGCGAATTTTGTGCACTATGCGTTGTACAATGTTGTCAACACTTCCTCGATCCTTCGCACCTGTTTTCCCCTGCTTTTGAGCATTTAAGGGTTATGGTTTAGAGTCTCCTCGCACAGGAAGCAATTAACACATGTCACATTACTAGAGTAAGGAATTTTTTGGTATTTTATTGAGGTGTCTGTCCTAGCAATTGAAAGAGCTTGTAGAATGCGAATGCTACGCCCAATGCATTGTACAGTACAAACATTTGTTGATCTGACACTTCAGAGTCATTCTTAGCACCTGCTTTTGTTGGGTTGAAATTGGGTCATAGGTTTCCGTTACAGAAACCTCACACCAGAGCTTAGTGATTTAGGTCACATTGCAGAAGAGTGCAATTCAGACATAATTTGATGAAGTTTGTAGAATGCCAATGCAGTGTACAAACATTGTCAAACAACGCTTCCCTCTCACCGCCAACCTCAGCACTGGAATTCCCCTGCTTTTGAAAAATTCAGGGTTGAAATTAGGTCTCAGGGCTCGGTGTTTTTTCAGCTTCACTTGCCACTSACTATACCCACTGTTCCAATTAGACGTGATTGTATTTTCTTGACAATGACCATTCGTTGCATGCTTTCACTAATCTTTCTATGCTCTGTCTTCAAAGTCAAATCGTATCTGTACATTAGTCATGAATTTTGATTATCGTTGCCTGTATTTGATTTGCGTTACTGTGTTGGATGACAGACAGAAAATCACACAAAGATTGGAATTTTCTAGAGAGACCATAATGGGAATTAGATTATGACATACCTCTTCTATCAAAGTTTAAATTCCAGTAAGGTAAACCATAGTATTTGTGTCCCTTTAGAGCATTTCTAAGGTACAGAAACACGAGATGTACAGAGTTGTGGAGAGACCTTTGGATTCTACAACAGCCAAGTGATTAGAACCTTTCTGATTAGTAATCCCTCATTAGTAGAATTACTTAGTGAGGACGAACCTAATGCCAGCTGATTGTTTTCTCTCTGCTTGTATATTGTTGTGTGAGCAGGCGCAGATATTGCTGGTATGGTTATTAGCGTGGGTCCAGGAGTGTCAACATTTGTACCTGGCGACAAGGTTGTGAGTTGCCTAGGCAGGGTATGATCTAAAAAAACTTGGAAACTACTGACTTCATTGTGAGCGTAGACACGGTAATCCCCTTAATTTGAGTGATTTGGAAGACAGTCATATTAAAGGTCAAATAGTTTGAATGTGAGATCCGTTGTGCTATATGCAATCAATAGTTCACTAATGATGGTAAATAGTGTTACCTACACTAATTGATTTAAAATAGTCATCAGTTTTTACTCTTGATGAATATTTTTTACCAACTATAGGTACAAAGTTTTCCCAACTAGAGTACTATTAGGATCCATGCACTCTCTAAAAGTATTCGTGAAGAGTTATAAGCTTATAGCATTTCTAAAATAGTTAGTATGGGTAACACTATTTACCATCATTAGTGTAGTGAGGCAAGCGTGCAAGATATTCTAGAAACTCATTGAAGAGAGGGTTAGATTCGAGAGTTTCACGTGCTGCTATGCTCCTGATTAAGGTAGAAAAATACTCTTATGGTCATGTTAAGCATTTTCCAATATGCAGGAGTGTAATTTCGGAGAGATTCATAACGAACGTCGATTTCATTTTAAGTGGCGTGATTTCAACACCAAAAATTGTGAYCTTTATGTACATRAAGGTCKAACATCTAGGAAATGTATGGATTTATGTTTCCGAATAGGTGTTCTGAAAGGTGACAAAGTAATAGAATACCGCCAATTTAACGAAATTGATGTTCAAGATTGTGCATAGGTCACTTTGGGTACAAGGTCCAAACTCTCTTAAATCAAAAAAATTCTCGCTCACTGTATGAGTTTCTGGCTCTATTATAATAAGTGGGAGGCTSTTGACCAGWACTGAAAAAGAGTAGAMAACTCCATTTCCATTCAAACTGATAGGAATTTCCAGTTCTCACCAATTAATAAACTTGGTGATGTGCTAGCTTGCTTCAGGTTGGCGGGGGTCTTGCTGAATATGCAATTGCACCAATAACCACGACAATTAAAAGGCGGCATGAGGTCACACCAGCCCAGGGTGTTGCCATTGGTATCAGTGGCTTCGCTGCTCTTCAAAGCATCCGGAACTCGGCAGGAATTGACATTGACCAAGAGGACCTGGGTTCCATGGAAAGAAAAAACCTCCTCATCAGGGCAGCATCTGGCGGAGTTGGAACCTTGGCAGTGCAGGTACTCTTGTCGTTCCTCAAGTATTTCCATAAAAAAAACACTACATTTCGACACTGTTTAGTGTAAGGTCATGTTGATACATCAATGGAAAGAAGAAAGAATGTTTTCACAAGTAACATCCTTGAATAGAGTACTATCCATCCTCTAGACCAATTTTTACTCCACTTAAAGATAACTTAATTTTCCTTGACAATATCATTTCGGTTTCAAAAAGTTGTCCTATAATCTCTCCTGGATATTTGCTTGTTCCACAATCGTATCCACTATTATTTGCATCATTCTAAGAGCTCTATGTAAGCCTACACATGCAAGATTTCTTCAAAATGGACGCTCTCGCAAGTGGCCGGTTCAAAAATGTTCTGCATGAGTCAACAAACTTAACACCCTTGAATAGGAATGGACAATCTTGCCAGTGTCATTGGACCAAGAATCATTCCTTGTCCAGTGAGTCACGAATCATGTAGAAGCTTGAATTCAAGATTTTCTTTACTGAAAAGAGCCTCAATATATAAAAGGAATGAATCCCGAGCCGTGATTCCGTGAAGTTCAACAATGTTACTCTGTTTCTGAAGAAGACCCGTGTCTCTTTTGTAAAAAATACAAAAGTACACGGGTCTTTTTCAGAAACAGAGGGAGTAAAAGATTTTGGAGGCTTTGCTATTATTATTTAGGACTCTTTGAGTTCGATCTCAAATATCTGTAGTTCACAAACTCAAGTGTAAATAATCTTGCGGTGAGGTTGCAGATTGCCAAGCTAGGAGGCGCGCATGTGACAGCAACCTGCAATCCTGAGAACGTCGAACTCCTCAAGAGTTTAGGGGCTGATGAAGTCCAGGCTCCGGATGACACAACAAGYCCCAGTAGGAAGTACGACGTGATCATCAACTGTGGTCCTCGCATGTCATTCCGTCACTACAAGCCCTCCCTCGCACGCGCCGGCTTCGTGATCGACTTGAACGCGTCCCCGCGAGGCGTCCTCACCACAGCTCTGCACGCGCTCTCCCTGTCGAAGCCGCGCTATTTCCCCTTCATGCACATCCCCAACTGCGCCGACATGTACCTTCTCTTCAACCTCCTGCACTTGGGGAAGCTGAGGGTGGTGGTGGATTCCTCGTACCCCTTGGCGAAAGCTCGGGAGGCTTGGGCAAGGTGTATGGAGGGCCACGCGGTTGGGAAGATTGTCATTACGTGTTGTGAGCCCTTGCCGAGACTTCCTCGTACCCCTCGGCCCCAGGTGAACTCTACCCTTTCACGCGCGTTCACTAGCCGAAGTAGAAGCCAAAGTAGAAGCTTAAGTAGAAGCTTAAGTAGAAGCTTAAGTAGAAGCTTGTTGGTTGGCTCCTCTTAGCCACTGGGTAATGCCTGGAAGGCTTGGTTTATGTGTATTGAGGGACGCGCTGTTGGGATGGTGGATATTACATGCTGTGAGCCCTTGCTAGCCTTCTCGATCCATGCCCTTAAACCCTATGTTACGTACTTCACTTGGTGAAGTTGAAGCTTRTGATTATTTTCTTTACTCCATTGGGTTAGATCCTGGCGCCTTGGGCTATGTAAATATTGAGGGACCACTCCAAGTATACCTCCCATTGAATGCATCTCTAAGTTTCTTCGAGGACTCAAATATTGTAGATGCTGTACTGTACACCCAAACTTCTTTAATAGCACCTTCTGTACTCTTGCATCAAACCCAAGGCGATGGACACATGTACCCCCTCAAAGCCGTATGCTATTTTCAGTGCCACATTTTACTATTCACAAGAAATTGCACACAAATGTGAGAATCAGCAGTTTAATAAAAAGTGTGAAATGGGTCATAGAACACCTTGCGACCCCAGATGTTTCTTTCATGTGATGTCACTCTTACAAGAAATGCATTAATATCACAATGCTATAAAACACAAAATCATCACGTGGCATTTCGCGTGCCTAAGTTGCGACATTAAAAAACTCTCTGTTGCTTTTTGCAWGTCTGTATGAGTCCTGCATTTCGGCTACTCATCTAATGTAGCTGCTCAAACAAAAAGCTACCTCTGTATCAGAAATGACCATCTACTAACAATGGGTCGCTGTTGAATCACTTCACACAAGGTGATACCATAACCTTTAGGCTGCCTGTACTGTACAATTTGACCAATTCTACTGAATTACAGTGTACAAATATACACCTGGGGCGGTGTCAAAAACTACCGGTAGCAGTTTCCGCTCCAGAACTCTTTCGTTTGTCTCCAAACCCAAGCCCAAGAATCTCATATACAGAACTTTGAATCAAACCTTCTGATGCTGTCTCATAGTCCACAACCTTGTGGAGCATTGCTTGGTGGAGAATTTGCGGTTGGAGGGCGAGTATCCTTGATGTTTTTAGAATCAACCGTGCCAGTGATTTGGTGATGAACCCCAGTTCTTTCCTTTAGTTTCACAACAGTAGACCGATTCTTTTTAAGATTTCGACCGACATTGTGCCTGTGCTTGATCATATCAACTGGTTCTTTCGCAAATTGAACTCGCTGAATTGACGAACTCCTGATTGCTGTGGAGTATTCGTCGCAAGAGTCTCCCGCCGTTTCACAGAAGGGTGTCGTCCAATCTCATATCCAATACACACCCCTGCAAATTCTGTAAGCAGTCCCCGCTAATCACGTTCTGCCGAATGCACCGCCATGTGGGCGGTTGTTGCGCCAGATCACACAGGATGACGCCGCCCTTCGGGTGGAAGACGTACACAAGCTCCCTATGGGCGGCGCCCTGAAGCTCGTACCTCAAATACGAGGTCCCAGAATCGGTCGCGGCCGTCACGCCCGCAACGTCGAGCACCGCGGGGCACAGCACTTGTTGGAAGAGCGAATCWGGCATCACGCTCACCGCCCTCCACGCCTTGTGCTTCCCGATCACGACGAGCTCCCAAATCGCAGCGC
The DNA here is from genome assembly GCA_006891605.1 of Pleurozium schreberi. Lineage (NCBI taxonomy): Eukaryota > Viridiplantae > Streptophyta > Bryopsida > Hypnales > Hylocomiaceae > Pleurozium > Pleurozium schreberi. The sequence goes on along the minus strand of VACF01001436.1, from coordinate 134,611 downwards.
CGGCGACGCTGCAGGCGGATCGGTCTTCCTCCCGGAACCCGATGAGCAGCAGGCGCTTGTTGGACTCCACCAGCACGGGAGGCAACACGTCCGCGACTTGCAGTTGACCCTTCCAGACGCGCTTCAGCGACGGGTACTCCGTGAAGACGAGGTCCGGGGGGAGAGCCACTCGCAGCGGGCGCCAACGGAAGGTCTTGGTGTCGAACGCCATGAATGCGTGATTCTCTGGAAGTCGTGACAGTACGTGTCAGGGGCAGATGATTTCTCAGGAGTAGTGAGGTTGAGAGAAGTTTAGGAGGCAAAGATGTGCTATTCTAGAGTTTCAGACTTGTGCCTCCAGAGAGGAGACGATTAGGTGGTGCGAGTTTACTGCAAGTCCTTCCTTACGAAGGACATAACGCATTCAGACAAGATTCTTGGATCCAATATCGAGAATGACCAGATCAGGAGACGAATGAAACAGTAAGGTCGCAAGAATCAGCCCCTGCTGAGATGACCAATTGTAGGSGACAAAACTGGTGGACTCGTGGGTACTTGGAAACCCTAACTTCTCTCCAATTTCGAATTCGAGAAGGAAATGTTACGACAAGGTAGATGAGTCTCCAATCACAAGACAAAAGATGGAATTGCAATGCAGAAAACTGGTACTCACCCTAGCTGTTACTCACTCCGACAAAATGCCAGCATGGGGAAATTGGCACACTTCACTAAGCTTACATTCCAGAACGGCAGTAGGATTGGAAACTGGGAGTCTATACCATACCTCGGTGAGGATCGAAGGAGAGTAGTTGGTTGAAGCGCATGTGATACACCGTCCCGTCGCAGAACGCCGTGGAGGTCCGCATCTCCTCGCACACGTGACTCTCCGGCCGATTACTAAACTTCTCGCACGCGGTGCGCCAGCACTCTGTTCTGGAGTCGTAAACCTCCGTAGTACCCACTCGCTCGTCGTGTTCCATTCCCCCCGCCACCATCAATTTGTAACCCCCATTCGCTTCCATGAACATGGTGACGACAGGCTGCTGTCGCCGCTTGAGCAGCGGCGGCAGATTCCTCCACGACCGCGTTACAGGATTGAACACGCCGAACCGGATGAACTGGCTCTTCATGGYGCGGATGGCGAACACCATGAGCCCGGAGGCCGCGCCGCACAGCGCGAGTTTAGGTACCCCAGTGGCGAACTTGGGCTGTGAGCCCGTGAGCTTTTCCCAGACGTCGCGCGCAGGGTCGAACGCGTGCACGTTCATGCCGGGTTTGCTATTCTCGAACAAAAACAGCCAAGAGCGTCGCCCATCACGAATTTCACCACCAGCGCTCAGAATCCTTGCAGAGTAAATTGCGCGATCCCAACTCTGGCGGACGAGGCGCGCGTGAATTAGCGTCGTGAGCGGCAGCTGCGCGAGGATTCTCGCCACCAGCTCGGGTTGCAATTTGCTCCATATTTTATAATCCAACTCTACTCCAGCACTACTACTAAGGCTTCTCTTCCCCGCAGAGACTCTAACTCTGTTTGGCATATCGGAATTTCGGTATTGCAAGCTCGAATGTGTACTGGTTGATGCGCTGCTGGTTTCTGCAAGCAATATCTGCAAATTCTGCACCATACCCATGACGAATMTATCTGTYACGAATATATAATCCCCAATCCCGCAGGTGAACACGCTTTCAGTTAGCTCATCTACAGCCGGGCGTCATGTCCGAGGTCAACAAGTGACACCGCATAAATTTGCGTGTACGCTTTGCCAAAACGCATTTTCACCAGGACGATGGGGACACACACTGGAGAATTTTTCAAGACGTACTCGGAAACTAAAGCTAGCTAGACGGAGCTTTGCGAGGGAAAGGAGATTAAAGAAGAGGCGAAAGCGGATTTGTGATGTGTACCCCAGCCGACCGAATGAGAATTCGTCCCAACCAAGGCGGCCACGGCGAATTCACTTCTTAACTCGGTCATTTTCAATTCTACGACTACATCTCTTCCGCCAGTACAACACAACCAACGTTACCTCGATCAGTCTGTCTACCGTCCCTGCAATCTCCTGACGTACAAAATTCGCTACCCCCTCGAACTGTCCATAGCTTCCAGGGATTTCGAAATTACGTGATTCGCGAAGCTCTCGATCATTCAGCAAAATCGTATCACGAACGATCATATACATGATCCAAAATGGAGAGCGAGCTCGCTTTCGATTCTACAGCTAGTTCCTGATGAAAACTTCCGTCCTGAATACACATCATGTAATAACTCTTGACGAGACTAGCGCCGCGCGCGGGCGCGGCAACAGACTGCGCCAGTTGGGATTACTCCCGTGCCGTGCGTGGTGCACAGAAATGCGGGCGCGCAATCGCAAGGACAGCCGACAATTTATCTTATTCTATCAGACTATCAGACTATCAACCCCCCCCTGCAGATTGGGACGGCCCTCCATGCTTCCAGTACCCCAGGCAATGCCCGTCGTCCTTGCGCTAGCTACTCAAGTCCACTTCCATCACCACTCTCCTGGTACTTACTACTGCTTCCATTCAAGCAATCTCATTACTACTCCATTAACTCTCAAATTTACTCTCGCAAAACACTTAATATTGAAATTTAACAAAAAAAAGTTGAGTGGCAAAAGCAGGAATCGGCGCTGGGGACACAACCTTCGTCGTCACGGAGCTTCAGTCTTCCAAGGATTGTTATACTCATGGAAAACCCCGCCCGCCCGCCCCATGCACAATTCAGTTGAAGCCTATTTGTGGCACTATGATGTACCCAATGTGCACATTTTAGAATTTCACTSCTGGCACATACACTACTACAGTACTGGTACAGTAGTGGCATTAATAACTGAATTCTGGCACCCACTCCACTGGGTACTTACACTAATTAGTGTATGGCTTTTAACCCTTTTCCTTGAAGTGACGGACGGAGGGAGCCTTTGAAGTTTTCATTACTACGTTATATTACCTTGTCAAACAGACCGACTTCGTCCACTCCCCACTTCCAAATTATTAGTGATTGCTATTAAAAATTAGCCCCAAAACCTGGCTTTTCAAGAGGAAATAATTCAGGGTAAGCGGAATGATGCGTGGCTTTTTCATTATTACTCGGAAACCATAATGAAAAATAATGATATGGGTTCGAAAATAGATTCACTTGGGGCTTCCATGATTTTCACACTTTCGGAAAAAATTCTGACTGAGAGCAGCATTCATCATTCCGGGAATGGAGTGGAGTGGACCGGGGATTTCACTTGATGTCTCTCTTTTTGTCATGACCTTCCCTTCCTTTCCTTTCSCTTCTCAGTTGGCGGAGGAGTGAACGGAGAATGCACTTGATGACTCTTTCTGTGAATGGACGGAGGCTCTTCACTTGCCACATTGTTTTTTGTTTTTTGTTTTTTTTGGTGGAGTGTATGTAAGGAAAGGGAAAAAAAAATGGATAAGGTAAACCAGCCTATGACTTGACATGACTGGTTGGTTTGCGTTGTTGACATTATTGAAAAAATTCAATTTTTTTTTCTTCATAAAGACAAATGTGAGAAATGAGGAGAGAGCAGGTGAAATTTCCTTTTTTGGACCAAGTGTGAATTTGTTATGAGTTTTTGAGGGCCAAGGTGAATTGACCCCCTTGCTAGCTTGCTCGGGCACTCGGTAAAAGCCTGAAAATTTTTATTTTCCATGCATGATAGAATTTTCAAGTTCTAAATTCATGTTTGCAATCAGAGGGATTACCCAAATTAGTCAGGAGGGATGTATAAGGTAAATTAATCGGGCCCCAAATAGGGGGCTTTTTATTTTACTTGCACCCTTGTAATTACTTGGAGTGGCCGAGCGAGGGGGCTAGTCTACCCCGGCCTTTTTGAAGTGTGTTGCCTAGTTGGCTTGATAGAGTCTAGCTTTAGACTACCTCAAAACGCCACCAAAAAGTGTATCCATAATTGGATCATCTTGCCACCTAAAGCAGTTACAATGTTTCCTGACATGGCCATGACATGAAGGAATAAATAGAGTTACTTCTTGTGATGAATTGACACTAAAAAGGTTGAAGTTCCTATTGTAGTCACTAATATTTAACATCTTTACCATCAACTAAGGCATTGATTGTGGCCACTAACTCAACCTAATTATCTCAAATCTTATTTATTGCAAAAAATTTGCTACGGGTTGATGTAAGACTATAATGTATCTATATTAGGCGGTTTGCCTATCATAGGCTAATTTACATTATGTGTACTTGCATTTACAATATTACGTATTAGTTGTAGTTGTCATCCAAATACTCATAAATCTAGTAATTATTTGAGAAGGATTTTGCAGTTTCATTCATTTTTTCAAGCATTTTCTTCAATGGTAAAGGAGCTATTGCCTACTCAAGTTAATTCATTTAGTATGGGACACTAATTATTTTTATGTTGCATTTTCTACTAGAAATCATTTGGTTCTTATTTGTTTAGTGTTCATTAGAAAAAGAATGTTCAATATCTTCTTCAACTTAATTTAATACCATCTAAATTTTGAAAATGAATTTTATCATTAGATGAGATTTTGCTGTTTGGAAGGCTAAAAGTTCACAAATTGCAAGCAACACACGAATTGACGTGGCCGAAGTTCGGCAACGTCATTTTTTAATTTTTTTTTCCAATTTTTTTTTCTTAAACTTATTTTTGATTTCAAAATTTTTTTGGGTAGTATTTAAATCTTGGCATCAACCAACCGCTCCTTCACTCCTTCAGGAACAAGACGGAAAATGGGCTTGAAATAGTCTTCTAAAGCCTCAAAATCTCCCCTAATGATTACTGAACCTATAGGTCGTCTTCAACACATTTTTGCCAAATAATTAATTAAAGTCCAAAATAAATTTTGACACTTTATAATATCATATCTTATAAATTTGGCATTAAAATAAAAAATGTTGAAATAATTCAACAACCACATGCATTCAAAAGTCACTTTTGTTGTGAATGTCAAAAGATGTACAGACAATCTCTATATACAAGTGGGGGGATAGGAGGTAAAACAACCGGTGTGGGATATGTGAATTAGGATTGATAGAAGCTCAAGCACTTATACATCACTAAATCAATAGCAAGAATTGTGCTCAATATAGAACTTCAAACCCCATTTAAGCATGGTAGAATGACTTATTCCAAAAATTTTGAACTATAAAAAGTTAGGAAGTCAAGATAAATTTTGTCTTCCAAAATCCGTTTGAGATTTTGAGCTCCCGATCAAAATTTATGGATAAAATTTAGAGATAGGTTGAGAGGGATATTTTTTTTTTACATTTTTTTTGACTAATTTTCTTTGACTTTTTCAAACAGCCACTCTAAATTTTGAATTCTATGAGATCTTGAGCTAATCCTCTCTGCATTTTGAAATCCATGACATGTGATCTTGTAAAATGAGCTTTTCCATGTGTAGCATTGTGCTTTCAAACTCAACTTAGTATTTCCAAACTCAATCACATATCACAAGAGACAAGAGAGATATTTTTTAAAAGTGGAATGAGTGACAACAAGGTACATGACTCACATTGTTCAAGGCCAAAAATCTCAATCTTTGGGTGGCAACTCCTGTATAATATGTAGGGAGGATTGATTTGAGAAGAGCCCAAAAAAACTGAATACTTCAAATTTATTATGACGTTAAGCCCTAAAGGACCAAGTGTTTGTTCAACGTACGCAAGAAATCTTGGGTAGGTTCCTACAAAGACATTCTTGGTCGGATGCTCATAAAATTTTGATACAATATGTATCTATGTACCCTCTTTCTAAAAATCTAATTTTTTTCCGATCAGGTGCCTAGGTCAGAAGTTATGATGCCCTAAACTTTTTGGCAGCTCGGGCAACTTCAAGTAGCATGTGCAAAACTCCTCCTATGATTTTGAAATTTGGCATATATGTAGATTACATGATACAAGATGGAAATGTCAAACCAAATAACCAGTTTTAGTGTAAAATCTCATTCTAGAAGGAGTTAAAGTTTTCGGGCCCTGTCAGGCAAGGTTGGGAAAAAAAACTATTTCACCTAACTTCAGACATTACAATCTTTCAATCCGTACACTCAAAGTTTCTTAAATTTTTTCCACTCATTCCCAGAGAAGCCTAATAAAAATTTGTATGGTTTAATTTTGAAAAAAAAAATTTCTTTTTCCATTTTTTTCTTGCTACCCTAAAAAGTGGCAATTTTTGACAATTTCTGCCCCAAATGTGCCTCGGTCCTTTATAGGTTTAAAGAGATTTTAATAAAAGCTTTTACAATGAGGAGCTAGGGTTGAGATTTCTAATAAAGTCCAATATCTTGTCTAGGATTGTACAAATCTAAAAGCATGTCTTCTACTTCGTGTTACATATATGAACTTGTAAAATTGGTGTTGATYCCATAGATGGTGCAAGTTGAATTACTATTGCAGCAAATGGTGTAGCTCTTTGCAATTGAATTGATGTTGCAGCTCCTTGAGGTTGAAACTACATTCCAACATTTGCGAGAACATTTGTAGACTTCCTTCTAGAGTTGCTTCTTCTCATTCTTCAAGTGATCATGCAAAGATGACTTGTCTTCTTGTGTCAATATGAAATTCTATGTAGTTTCATTTTTTTTCAAAGTAATCAAGCAAATGACATGACTCAAAACAAAATTAGCCTCATGGCCACTATAACCACCATATGAATAATCAAATATTAAAGACCCTCAATTTTTTTGTAATACTTAGGTGAAAATTCTATATCTTYTTCATTCAAACAAACCTTTCTCACATAATCAATTAATCCTCCTTTATCTAATTGTTTTACAATTTTTTGTATACAAGCTAAATACCATGTCAACTTCTTACCTTCTTCCATGATGATGGCAACATCATCAAAGAAGCCTACTTCCTCAACCTCCTCATCACCTTCTAACATGATAGACTTCTATATTGCACTAGCCACAACCTCTTTAATGGCAATTTACATGTTAAATGTGCATTAAGCTTTGTAATGAATCTTATTTTAAACATTAGACCCTTCTTAGTACATCAACAATTGGTGACACAAGACATGCTTCATTATTTTTTAGGATTGAAGAACTTACATTCATTTGAATTTGTTGTTCTTTGTCTAAGACAAAACTTCTAATTAATACATCAATCTAATTCACCAAATTGTCATCAATAGATGTGTTGATTTTTAAATTTGATTCATTCATTCGGACATCGTTAATCACCACTTCACTAGCTTCATCATCCATTGCAATGGCAAATTGTTCTACAGCATTTAGTATCTTTAGAAAAGGGTAGTTCTTAGAAACACTTGCCGTTTTTGGCTCAAAAAAATGGCCTTAGAATTGGAGTACTATGACTATTGGAATAATTTTTTTAAATGAAATAAAATATAGATAATTTGTAAATCATTCAAAAAAGTATATGTGTGAAAATTTAGGCCTAGAAAAATTTAGCTCTAAAAGTAATGCACACTCAAAGAGTGATGGAAAATGCTAAGAAAATGGACACCTTGATGTTTAATTTTTTTTAAATAGTTCAAAAGGTTCAAAAAATTCTCCAAAAAACATCCACTTTTTGTAACTTGAGATTCTCCTATTCAACCATTTTTGTCTTTGGAAAAAACAAATTGACTTCTTTGCACTTGCGCAAAGGTAGTGCTCTTTAAGCACATGTGGAAGGTGCACAGATTACCATTTTTAGAAAATCTCTTTGAGGGCCATTGTAACTTTAGTAGAAGTCCTTGTATTTCAATTTTGAGCTTCAAATTTGTATTTTTGGGTAAGAAAAATAGTACTAAAAACCTCAAAAATGGCCACAGTAGACACCTAATTGGGGGCAAGTTAAAAATAGTAGAATATTTTTGAAATTTTTGAAAAAATTACTTAATGTCTAAATCTACCTTATGTACCTTCTTTCCAAATTTCAATTCAAAAAATCAAAACATGAAAAATTTATGAGCAAAAAACCACCCGCCCAAGGACAAGGGGACAAAAAATAGGACCAGTATTTCTTGCAATCACCCAAAAGAAGGCCAAGATTTAGCCCACTTACTTAGAGTGGAAACTACATCCTTCATTTCAACATCTGTTGTTCATATTTGAGCTTCAACAAAACCATTCAACCAGCTTCATTAGAAACATATCCATAATGAGCAAGGTAAGAAAAACATTACATATGTTTTGGCCTCCCGGGAGGGCTGTGAGTTCCTCAGCCGAAACCCAGTCGAAATCCGCTGAAACCCACCATTCCCTGCCTGTGCTGACCTGGCCGAGCGACTGCCAGGTTAGATTTTTGGAAAAAAAAAAAAAAATTAACTTTGTTTTTCAGTTTTAAGACTTAAAAAAAAAAAAAGAATCTACCGTCGCGTTCCCGGGACGGAGCTGGGGACGAAGCTGGGAACGGCGCCGAAACGGCCCTCCAGCCCCCCGGAAACTCATGTAATGCATCATTGATGATCAATTTTCATCCCACCATATGTTTTTGCATTGTCTTGATTCCATATTTAAGGGGCTATCTTCATCAGAGCTGATCTGTATAGTTCTACTCTTACTAAGGTAGCAACACCCATAACCGTCAAAATAAGCAATTCAGCAGAGTTGGAGGCACCTTTTTGTACAGAAAATATTTTTTCTAGATTAGCAATTGAAAATCATGAATTTTCAAAAAAACAAATAGAATTTTTGGATACGGCATCTAATTTCTATGAATTTTCAAAGTAGACCTTCCTAGGGCACTCTAAACCGCACTCTAGTAAATCTGCCTTAATTCTAGCACCAAAATCTAAAAAAATCAAAGCCCACCAATCACAATTAAGCATGGCAAGGTACCTTTGGAGACAATTTAAGGGAACTCTAGTGATGGTTGTGGGTACAATGACGATTATGGGTGTTGCTACCTTAGGTGGGTCATTATTTGTATGTTGCATACCCCATGTGTGGTGAGAGGATATTTGATAGGGGGCTATTTATGATTTATCTCTTGAACAGAATAAGAGGTCCCCTATAATTAAATTATTTGGCAAAATTGCTTATATTATGGCACTCTATAATCACTTATATGGCCAAGAGGATTTCACTTTTTTCCATACTATTCTTTTATTAGAAAAAAAGTGGATTGAAAAGCAAAGTGAAAGCAAAAGGTTTTGAAAAAAAAGTACAAAACATATAATTATGCAAGTATTCCAATACTTGGGATTTTTTCTTTGTATGAACGTTTGTCTTTTTTCACACCCTATTTTTTTGTCAAGACACTTTGGAAATTGTGAAAATTTGGTTTCTTTTTTACACCATATTTTTTTGCTAAGCCCCCGTGATTGGTGTGAAATTTTGAGTTCTTTTTCACTCACTATTTTTTTGTTGAGACATTTTGAGTGGTGCAAATTTTTTTTTCTTCTTGACACACCATTATTTTTGGCTAAGACACTTTCACTATAAGAAACCCCGTGGACATTTTAGGTGATGTTTTCAAATTTTTTATAACAGATTTTGGGTGATGTCAATGTTGACAAGTCAATGTTTTTACGTCAACATTGATGTTATGTTGAACATTTTGTTGACATAAAAACATTGGGTTGTCAACATTGACATCACTCAAAATCCGCTATAAAAAATTTGAAAACGACACCCAAAACGTGGGTTTCTTATAGTGTTTATTTGGTTTAGGACACACATGTGTGATGAAAATGCATTGTAGTCATATCTATGAAATAAAAATGGAGAGAAAACCCAACATCATATCATAGAAAGGTATAACAATGCCATCTCAAAAAACAAATTAATATAAAAATATAAAAAAATCCAACCTTACAAGATGCAAGTGTCAAAAAAGTGCCAAATTTCAGCCCTAAAACATTATTTTGCATATGCTGCAAACGTTGTCCGAGCTGCCTAGAAAGTTTAGGGTAGCATTACTTTTGATCCGGGCACCCGATCGGAAAAAAAATTATATTACCTCAAGGGAGGTACATGTTCAGACCTTGTGTCAAAATTTGAAGAACATCCATTAAAAAATGACTTTATACGCACCTACCCAAGATTACTTGCGTACTTTCAACAGTCATTTGGTCCTTTAGGGATTAAAAAAAATTATTCTAAAAGTCACAGTAGTCCATGAAATAGGTTGTTTTGAGCCAAAATCAACAAGTGTCTCATGCAACTACCCACATACTTCATGTACAAAGACCATTCCTAGGCATTGCTAGTCATTCATGCTATGAACATTGGCACATTGCAAATGTTAATTGTGTAAATACATTAACCCCTGAAGGACCAAAAGGCCACCATGTGGCTTTTGCAACTACATTTGTAACAAATTTGATATGTTAACCTCACTAACAGCTCATGAACAACAAAGAGATCCTTAATGACTTTTTACGCTAAATTTGTTGGCGCAATCCGATCGAAAAATGATCAAGTGTGTGATTTTTGGTGATTTTTTTGAGAATTGAATAGACATTGTGGATTGTCACTTCACATCTACACCTCAAAATGCGTTTAAAAAAGTTAGTCATTAATATAATGATAATATGTACCTGTCGAAAAAAAATTCAGAGTTTTTAGAGCACTTTCGAGCATTCTAATTTCAACATTCTCATTTGAGCGGATGTACAAAGTACAGCCTAATTAAACATCTTTCATCAATCTTTTCAACGGTGGCATTTTCTCAAAAATAGTGTGATTTTGTTGGTCTTTTTTTCATAGAAAAGATACACAAGTCTACTTGCATTTCAATGGTGGCAATCATCAAAATTATTCCACACAAATGAGAAATTATGCCGGTTGCAAGAGCTTGTCCAGAAAACAAGAGATACGCTCAAACATCCCCGGTCCTTTAGGGGTTAAGCTCTTCACCAATTAAATCTCAAATTGCAATGCCAATTCATAATATAGTAGGAATTGCTAATTTGGAATGAAATATTAATTAGCTTCTAATAATCATATATATAATAATACTGCTTCCTTCCCAAAATGATGTTCCTATTGGACAAAATGTTCCTAATTAAGGCTAAAACTTAAAAATAACATTTTCAAGACCCATTTCGCATTGTAAGTAGAGTTTGGTGCACTATTAGAGTCCTAAAAACTTTGAGTTTTGGAGCCCTGTTTAAAGTGCAATTTTGGAGTATTGAAAAGTAGAATTTTGGAGGCATTTCCAAATAGCACCAGGGGACATTTTACTTTTGAGTCTGAGTTCATCATTTTATGGGCATTCAATATGAGYCAAAGCCCATGTGTGGACCTTTGTTTCGCCTACCAAAGCTTCATCTCCTTCAATTGGACAATATTAAAARAGATGCAATAAATAAAAACGAACAATGTTGATTGAACCGTCCAATCATTTCATTTGTCTTTTGATTGATGATTTCATGGATGGATGGAGAACTATTGCTCAGAGTTGTTTTGTTGATCCTAGTTTGTGATCAAAAGCCAAATTTGACAAATGGTTACAAGTACAACAAGAAGATCCTTTTGGAACAAAAACTTACAGTCAATTGGAAGATCATTATAGGACGGAGGGAGTATTATTTATAATCTGAGTGAGAGTGAAATAGCTCCAACCACTCAAAATATACTAGTACAAATCTAGTATTTTGCAACCGGTCACAAACAACTCATTTTGTCTCAAAACAACTTCCTTTTTCAAAAAACAAGTTGTTTTGGATGAGTTATTTTGGGTCATGCCAACCTTAAACAACACATTTTTAGTTGTTGTAGTGGACAAATTACAAGTTGGTTGTGGATGAGCTATTTCAAACAACATAGTTGTAAAAGAGCAAATTTCTATTAGTGGTAGTTTGGCATATATATCAATATACTCAATTTTTGGCCCAAACCATAACTGGATTTTTAACCCTTAAACATCAATTAAAGTGGATGTGTGGTGTCCAATGGATGACAAATTGATAGAGAATCTTTCTATGTGGGATTGTCTGAGTGCAACTATTCATCCTCAAAATTTTGTGTAGGAATTAAGGGGAGATCTTCTACAATACTCTAACTTCCATGAGTGCCTTTGTGTTAATTTCAACAAATGATTCCCACGGTATCAAAATGGATGATTTCCATTGTTACTAGTCCGTCCTTTAAGGGTTAATCCTTGAACATTGAGGCAGAAGTTTTGTGTCCCATGGATGATAGAGCATCTTTTTATGTAGGACATAAGTACAACTATTCATCTTTGGAATTTTGTGTAGAAATATAAGATCCTCTACAGTACTTTGACTTCCATTGAGTGCTTTTGGATTATTTCCAACCAATGAATCCCACAGTATCAAAATGGATGATTTATGCGGTCACATGCAATCCGTCCTTTAAGGATTAATCCTTGAACGTCAAGGCAGCCGTTTTGTCTCCGATGGATGATAGATCATCTTTTTGTGTAGGACAGAAGTACAACTATTCATCCGCAAAAGTTTGTGTAATAACCTTGGGGATTTTCTTAATCCTTAAAGGACAGAATGGTAACCGTGGAAATCATCCATTTTGATACCGTGGCCCAATCAATAGTTTAAAAAAATCTAAAAGTACTCATTGGAAGTCAAAGTACTATAGAAGATTTTTCCTTTCCACCCCTAATTCAGTGGATGATTTTCCACGGTCACTTGATACAGTTTGATTCTCTATCATTCATCGGACGGTAAACGTCCACCGCGGCGCCGCGGCCTTCAAGGGTTAAACTTACCATTGCCATGGGATCAAAATGAATGATTTCCACGGTCACCAGTCCTTTCTTTCAGGGTGGAAAAGTCTCCCGACGACTCACACCAGTCCTGTTGAATCAGTGAACGCCAGTTGGGAACTGCAACGACCGTGCAGCCAGSGCAGCGGCAGTTTCTTTCTCTTGAGCGCTCCCATGGTAAGTAGTACTGTAGGTGCGRGAGGGCCTTCCGAATTTGCTTCCACGTACTAAGCTGCTTTAGGAATGGACCGTCCAGTGATTACGGCTCTGGCGTTTGTTCTGGTTACCTCAATTGCCTCCGTCACTCAGTGAATTGCAAGTAGGTTCCCCGTTTGACAAGCCTGACTTAGGTGATTGTACTCCAGGCCAGAAACGATTACCATCTTCATCAAGGTTCGCTGAATTGTCAAGGCAAAATCCCACATCAGTACGTGGGTGACCTCCGTCCTGCAGSTGGGTTTTACTTACGGCAACACGCAACACGCATTGCTCATGGCAAATTTGTTTCACTGACAGCAGGAGACTTGAAACGGTGTGCAATGCAAACGGCGACTTCAATTCCATTGTGGGAATTTCTTTTTTGTCTTTTTCGAGGTTCAGTTGGTGTCAATTGAGAGTCACCGGGTTTATTATTATTTTTTTTTTGGCAGGAAGCAGTGCAGAAAAGCAATCTTCACTGGAGCTCTCTTTCCATCCTTTTGGCAATGATGAAACAAACATGTCAAAGGCCTATCATGATAMCGCACTCATTCATCGATCGAAACTTGTATGCATTCATCGAAACTGGAGCGCTATTCTCTGGAGATTTCGTAACAATCTCGCGATTTCATCCATCGCGAAAGCCGGGAGAATATGTTCCCTGCCAAATATATATATGACACTGTCCTCTACAGTGGAATCTTTTGGATTGCTTTTTGATCGAGCGATAGATTGCTCCAAAGAATCCCGGGTCTGTTCATCTTCAATTCAGACGTCTCCTGCTGCTGCAGCAACTGAAGTCCGATCCCCCCGGCCCGGCCAAGCTAGGATAAGAATGAGTGACACCAAAATCTGACTCTAGCTAGCTAGGACATTCCCTTGTTAGGTGGGATAGCTAGATCGGAGACGACTCGAAAGCTCCCGTCTGGCATACTCCCTGTCCACCCTGGCTCCTTTGTGTTGCCGTTTCATTGAACAGCTAGGACTCACTGTAGTAAGAAGGTCATGTACTCGATCATTTGCAGGCACAACCTTTGACCCTCGATCCACAGGGGTCTCATAATTATGCAGTTCCCGGTGTTAAAATTCCCGGTGAGACTCAGTTTTCCCGGTGTTCCCCAGTGTATACACACCGGGAAAAGTGGGACTCACCGGGAATTTTAACACCTGGAACTGCATATGAGACCCCTATGGATCAGCACAGACATGGCCGACCGGTCTCAGGAGGAACTCGTACTACCTCCAATCGCTCTCCTACTAGTAGCCAATTCTTTCGACATTTGCGAACAGATTGAAGCACCATGTCGACAACTAATAGCCATCGATCATCGATGTTTCTTCACAAATAAATAATCACTAGCAAGGATCATCGATGTTTCTTCACAAATTGTAAGTCACTGGCAACGATCTTGGACATCACTCTTAATTGGTTTGAGTTTGAATGTGTAAAAACATAAAAAAAAGTTCATTATATGGTGGTATCAATTACATCACCCTCCCACTTTCACGACGTTTAACCTAAAACGTAAAACTACCCACGCCCTAGCTTTTTGAGACTGTTTGTTCATTTGGGGCGCATTTCTTGACAAGTTAACAAACTTGCGAATCGCGGCAAGTCAACAAACTTGACCATGTCAAGATTTCTTGCGTTGAACCGTAACCCAGATTCCAGTCCCTAAACCACAGACTGGTCAGTGGCTCCATTTTCGATGCTCCCAGGTGGGCATGGCTGCTGGCCCCAACTGAAGTTAGAAAGGTCGAAAAGCTCATCCACAGCTAGCCTGTCCAGATAAAATTAAAAAGAGTTGGAAGCAAGCAAGGACGCCGGTTCTAAGTACGTAGTCAAAAAAATGCAAGGATCATCCAAAGAAATGCAAGGATCATCCAATAAGTGTTAAAGAAATGCAAAGGATCCTCCAATATGTGTTATAGGTTTACTAGTAGCTAGTGAGCCTATCCAGCTTCTTTTAATTTGCACTGTGGTCTTCTCCATGGATATCTTGACCGCGTATAAGCCTAGTACTTAGTTTGTTGGTCGACATTTATCTTGTGACTCATACAAACCACTTACGTTGTTCAATTTGCAGCAAGGTTTATAAAAAATTCTAGACTTTGATGGTGCAGAAATTGTATTTTATTCATGTTGCAGCCTCGTTCTGTTCAATGTCAATTTTATTCTTAGTGAAAGTCAACTTCGTTACTTGGGTGCATGGTATTGCACTGCTTTGGCAATTTTCAGGACGTCCTGCAACTTAAAGGTATCCCTGTCCTTGGTATAACAACTTTACGTAAGCTGTAAGAATGTTGCAAGGACCCCTTCCGTTTCTCTTTGCTTTAATTTGACTTCTGACTTTGATCTCCGTCGATACATTTTCGAAATAAAAAAACCCAACTCTTGCTATAATTAATTAACCCTTTGCAGTCCAGGGAACTGTACCAAAGAGTGAGCTATTTTAGTGGACAACCGGGAGTAAAAACGAAACAGTGACGATTATAAAGTGACTGTAAATTAATAATGTAACCACACAAGATTGCAGATACTTGGGATCTCATTTGTTCCATGAAATTTTCAGGGCAATCGGACGGTTGTGTTGGAAGAGATAAGCCGCTACCATAGCTAGAGTTCATCAATGTGCAAATCAGGGTACTAAGGTGGGTACACCCAAAAAAATAGCCACAAATTGGTATTGTGTCTACCCAAAAAAAGCCACAAATTGGTATGGTGTCTAGTTACTATTATTAGGCATTAGGCTGTTCAGAATTCCATATTGTCTTGAACATTGACAAGTGAAAAGAGGTTCCAATGCACCAAAGAATACGCCATTTGGATACAATATGCAAAAGTTATGGAGGTTCAAAGTTTGTTTCTAAAAGCGTTTTTTCCACATAGATACATAATTGGTTTTGGAGATGTACACAGTTTGAAGATGGGATCTTAGTTTTGAATATAAATACTGAAAGACCACCCAATATTTTCAAGGAAAAAAAAAAAAATTTCAAAAAAAAGTTTTTTTCTGCCCGAAAATTCTGCCCAAAGTCGGGCAGCAACCAAAAAATGGTCGTTTGAGTGCTTAGAGGTTAAGGTCAGGTGCCATTTTGAGGTGACTACCTTATAGAGAACAGAAGAGAAAATTAGGCATCACTATTGTGGGCCTTGCAAATGCTTTGGCACACTGGCACAAATAGCTTTTTAGAAGAAGAAAAAATTGTAAGCAAATTAAAGTGGGGAATATTTTTACTTTATTTCTGTTTTAGAATAGCCATGGTGAGTTACTTTTTTCAATAAGACTTTACTTTCCATTTCAAACTAATGTTTCAAATGGTCTATAACCCTTAAACAACGCCGAGGACATTTTGCGTCCGATGAATGGCAAAGAATCTTTCCTTGTAGGATAGAAACGCAATCATTCATCCTCAGTATTAGGAGTGGAAAGGGGAGATCTTCTACAATACTTTGACTTCCAATGAATATATTTAGCTTTTTCAAAGGAGATGATGTCACACGGTATCGAAATGCATGATCTCCACGGCCACCGGTCCGTCCTTCAAGGGATAAAAGGGTGTCTTTGAAATCGCTATCCTTGAATGGGCGGAGAAGAGAATGTTTAGTTCAATGTTACCAAATGTAAGCTTGAGCGTTGATGGGAAATTTTGTTAAAATGGCAATATTCCATATGCAAGTTTTTTTTATTTTTTTTATTTCCTTCGTTAKCTCTAAAAGTCTACGATTAGTATAAATTTCAGACTACACGATCTAAACGTAATGGCGCCATTTTAAAGAAATTTCGATTATTGTTTCTTATCTCCTATTCTACAAATGTATATTTTACTTCTTCATACGCACTAAATCTACTGCTAAAGCTGCTTAGTATGACCTTGGTATGATTTAGTCCAATGAAAACCTTTGCCAAAACTGCCAAGCTTCATAACATTCACTAGTCTTTAGCCAATTTACCTTTTCTTTTCTTCAGCATCATCCATCCAAATCTGGAGGGCCAAATTTGAATGCATGGTAACCTGACACCACTAAACACATATCATGCTTTAGAAAATGTTGATGGAGCCACTTGTCAACTTCTTTTTGGTGCCAGAGAACTACTTGCAAAACAAACTAAATTACCAATGGCCCTCCATTAGTGTGCATTAGTTTCAACCCAGTTCCTTTCTTGCTGACATTCTGACAGATTTGACATGTGGCCTCATAGCTACTAATATGGTGTGGAATATTCCACACCATTTCATGGGGGGAAGGCAGTTAGTAGTGCTGCTAGTGAATGTTATGTTCCTACTCCTCTCTATTGTATATCAGAAATATATGTGCACTCAAATGCCACAAATTTATTGGCTCTGGATTGAAAGGGAAGAGGCTTTGCATTGACAGATGTTGTATGTGAGGAAGATTAAATACGAACTCACTCGAAAAGTAAGCTGCTGTTGCAGGCACAAAGCTTACTAGCTGTTGTATAGTTGCTTGAACATTGAATCTCTGATCTTGGTGGCTTTTTCGAAAAAATTTAAAAAATAATTCTGAGCAAGTTAGCAAATTCTAGAGAAAGAAAGTAAAATCAGTTTTAAAAAATTTGAGCTCTATTGAATAAGTTTTGAATCTTTTTGAAGTGTAGTTGATGCAAAATGGTGTTAATGTCGCATTTAGGTGAGGTTCATTGTCATTCTTTAGGCTCTTACAAGTGGCTTCTATGTTGAATGAAAGAGAAGATACAACAAGAATTTGGTGCTTGCGCTTGCTGCAGGTTGCAAATCTTTGATTTCGGAGGGCGTCGAGTCGTCATGGGGATTACGGCGTTTATGAAGCACCCGGACAAGGGTTTAGGGGTTTAGGGGTTTAGGGTTTTAAGGTTGAGATTCAACCTGGCCTCCCGCAGTTTCTCCTTTCGTCTTTCAGCAGCTCAACTCCGAGTTTCCTGATGCGGCACCACAGCTCTTAATTGCTTACTACGGACTACATCTTCTTCCATTTCCATTCRTGGTCTCATCTTGGTACAGTAGTGCTCAATGAAATCTCCAATTATGTGGGCAAGCTTAATTACTTTGAAATTGCGAAGATTCGCCCAGCTGCCGGCACAAAACTTACATGTAGACGTGTCCAAGTTTTTGAAGGAAGAGACACTCAATTCTGCAATAGACAAATCGTTAATTTAATGAACACTAGTGTGCCCTATGTCGTTGCCACAGTCAAAACAAATTCCAAAGCCAATAGTAAATTTATAACCCAAAAAAACTCAAAAATCAATAACTTTCTCATTAAGTGTCAAAACACCACGAAATCAAAAATAACTCAAAAATCAATAACTTTCACCCCATAGGTCAAAAATGCCACGAAACCAAGCCCGGGCACCCCTCCTCACCGAGGGCTTTCCGACGGTACCAAGCACGCCACCGGGGGACGCACGGTCCGGGAGATCTCAACGTAACAAAAAAACAAATTAAGGAAGAATATTCCATGCTAACTTAATGTATAGATGTATAGATGCGTGAAATTCAAAGGCTGTTTTTTCGCCCAAATGCAGACAGTTGTGAGTGCAAGTGCTGGCAATTCCGAGGGAAAGCAACAACTAACGCAACTGCTGTTCGAGATTTAGAGACTTCCTGTACATGTCGGTACATGTGAATTGGGAATATCGTTAATAGTGCAATTTACAACATCCAATTTGTCGAGATTTATTTGAATTCTTTGTTGCCGAAATGAACTGAATGAGGTCTGGACACCGAATCTTCACTTTTTCTGTTGAGCATCAATAGTTACTATTATTGGACTGGAAGAATTTTTTTGGTGACTACTTACTGCAACAGGAGTCCAATGCATCCACAAATGCACTTCCGAAATTAACCTTAAATGTTGTAGCCTCATGAAAGTTGGGCCAAGCTTGGAACTAAGCGGGAGGTGAGTTTACTTCGCAAACAACATGAATAAGGTTGTCGAACCCAATACCACCCGAATGTAGGACACTTGTTGATCTTAGACTGAGAATCAATGATAGAAAGTACATGCCTTAACTTCACAATAAGTGAAAATAAGCCATGTACTATTGTTATAGATTCTCACTCTATGATCAATGATAACCCTACATTTGGGTGGTATTGGGTCAACAGTTGGTATTGGTACGCCTACCTTAAATCTAATTCTACATTATAAAACTATTACGAAGGAACCTGGATTTGATTCAAAATAAATTTACAGCAGTTGAAGAGTCAAAGCCTATCCATGTGCACTTTCATGGTAAAAAGCAAAAATTCAATATGCAACAAATACACACTAGTACAGAGCTTGCTGCAATTAATAGCATCACAAACGTTTCAATCATCGATCATAAGAAGATGTTTAATTTGGGTGTCATTGTCATTGTGATACCGCACATATAGCAAGAACAAAATAATGCAAGGTGAATTGTGCAGATAAGAACGTACTGCTGAAATTGTTACATAGCTAGTTGGCATTTAATAGACGTAGTAAGGTAGGAGGTCCATAAAGTGCCCATCCGAGGGCTGAAGTTGAATTTTGGCAAGGTGAAAGTAAATTTTCCTTAAAAGACAAGTGGAATTGGCATCTAATCTAAGTTGCTTCATATTTTTTGGAGCTTTGTGGAATTAACTATGATTTTTTGAAGTTGCAGAAAAGTGCATTTCAATGGGCTCTAGAACCGACCACCTCCTCGAATGTAGACTGCCTGTACATTGGAGAGTGCAAAATGTACCTCCAGAGCATGATTGGCTTTAAAACCTGCTCCATTTTAGGACCAGGGTTTTTTTTTTCTGGCGACAAATGAACAGGAAACTCCCTACGTGCCCTCCCAATAGTGGACTATATTTGGAGGGAGCTGCTCGCAGTGAGCGAAACATCTGACAGGTTCTCGAATAATCGCCAGAAAAAAAAACCCTGTTTAGGACCTCCTGCCTTACTAGATTTTTCTGCGTTGAAATCCATCCTCTTCAAAACTGCCGGAACAACAACTGTTTTGAAAAAGAAGAGGAGACACTTAACTTCCAGTTTAAATGCATGACCACTGGAAATATTGAATACCTTCAATTCTGTGGTGCAACTGTGATTAAAATGCTGGTGTGCAGGGCTTTTTCTTTCGGTTTTTTGGTGCGAGATTGCACCCTAAAAAAATAATTTGGCAAAAGAATGGCAAAAAATTGTGAAGTTTTTTGCCAAAAAAATTTGAATTCAAAAAAATCTTACATGAAATCGTCAGATTGTGAATGAAAATAAAAGTATAGACACTCATGTGATATGTGCTAATGTGATATTTTCTATCGAGTACAAAGCCCGTTGCTTTTCTTTTCGGAGATCCAGACTTGTGTTGTTTCTCATTAAAAATGGTCTATTGGAAGTAGCAAAGTAGACCCATATTTTGTCCTTTGTGACTTGTTTCACTCACCGCACATTTTGTCACTATTTCAGGGAATGAAAGGCAACTGTGTTTGGAGCAGTGAGTTAAGTTGCAAACCGACCTTAGTTGTGTGAAGTAACTGACTCTTCTGGATCATGTCCACTCCATAATAATTGCCACATTGATTAATGCAGCTACATTAAGATGCCAATAATTGATCATTTAATCAATTTTGCAACAAATTGTGAGTATGAGCTGGTGGAAGTTTTTCTCGTGTAGGAAGATAGGAAATATGGAGGTTGTTCTATTGAATATAATAAAAGAGTACAAAAATAATTGGATCAAGTGGAGTCCAATTGGATRTATTGTTAACACTTGACATGTTGATGAAATTTTGTTTCACTAGTTTCATCTGAAACAGTTTTGGTTTGCTACTCATCTGATGTTTCAAAAATTGCCTCCAATTGTCTCCATTTGCTTTATTTTTCTTCTTCTTAACAAGTACAAAGTCATTTTAATATTATGACATATTYATTCAATTCTTTATAAATCAATCTTTTTGCAAATATTATAGGAAGATTTATTATATATATATTACAAACATATCTTGCACACAAATTTATAGAAAAAAAGTACAATATGTAGTGCTTGACCGAGGGGAAAAACATTGTTCATGCACACGTTTAGCTTTGGAAAATTTGTACAAACCAATACCTGATGCTACCCATTCAAAAATTGCGAGAAGGACAGTGTGGCACAAAACACGTTCATGTGAAAATCTGTACTATCTTCATAGAATTAGGGCTACCTAAAAATATGTAAGCAATTAAAAACACTAAATTTGACTTCCCATGGTCATTGACATATGTGTGGTCACTTTCACAAAAAGAACAGATGAAAATTGGCGAGTGTCCACTCACCAGATGAGTTTTTTGTCTTCCAAAGGACAAAAATCGTCCACCTCGTCCTGCAAGGGTTAAAAAGGAAGCTTCTACACAATGGAAGGATTTCAAAAAATGCTAGCAAAAAGGTATAGGTAGAAGATTGGTAACATTGTAGCTTTTTGCAATAACATACTAGACTATATATATAATTATGGAAAATTGGTGGAAATGAAGGTTGAAGATGAAATCGCCATGCAAACTGGAGTATATGCAATATGCAAATTGCGTAGGTTTGGGCGGAAGAATAAGCCTTGGATGCGCAACACTAATACGTTTGTGATCGAGGGCTATTCAATCTCACCAAATCACAAAAATTATGTATAGCTTACAATGTTGTATAATTGCATTATGGCCTACATGCAAGGAATCATTCTCATTGTCACTATTATTTCTAGATGAGTTGTATTAAAGCCATTTCCAATCTCTCAATTTGGAGTGAATTCCTTAGAACTCTCCTTGTCCATATACTATGAATCCTTACAATGTTTTGCTATGGTCTTGCATTATAATTGCCCTCTATTATAGCTCTCAATTTTTGAATAAAGWAATKAAATTCTCTCAAGTTGATGTAYATAGYTTGAAMCTTGTAAACATGGCATGAAGTGTTAAACCACTCACTTATTTAGGCACAATTAAGATCTAAATCTCAAATTATTTGCAGTCACAAGTTTTTTGATATTGACAATGTTAACTAGTGATGATATTTTTGTTAGATTCACTATGAGCAAATCAACAAGAAGCAAACTCAAAGTCACTCAACCAAAATTAGATGATTAAATATTGCGTCCACCATTATCATTAATTAAAATTTATTTATTGTGATGTCTCAACAAACAAACTTTTAAACAAGGCTACCACAGTTTCTGTCCATGGGGAAACTCCCACATGACCAATATGTCATCCAATTCTTGTTACCTTGAAAGAATGAAAGTCCACATCATATTCCCCTCATATATGAAAATAAATCATCCTATCTTGCACAAATGGGGCCTCAGTCAGAAACAAGTCATATACCTTACATGCAAATCTTACTTGTGCTGTTTTGTTTCATTCTTTGATTGCAAAATCATTCAAAAATCCATTTGCAATCAAATTGGTACAATCAACTCTTAATGACCCATAAATTTTGAAAGGACCCCAATAATGATCTCTTAGAGCATCCCCAATACATGAACGTCATCGCGAACGTGAAAGCCAATTCATAGAGCAACATTGCAGGAGAGTTTGCATTTTGCCCCTTCTTCTTTTCAAACTATCACACTACAATGCAGTCGACACCCATTGACAACGCCATATCCAAGTCCTTTTACATCATCAACGACATCATGAAAAAGAATGATTCATCCATTGTCAAAGAATTCAGTCATTGTGTGAGCTCAAGCGTGGGACAAAAAAGACCTTGAAAATGGCAAGGATGGAGACCAAGAAATCCGAAAAAACTTTGATGTTCATGCGGTAGAGCCCAAAAATTCTCTCTTCCCTCAACAATGGAGTCCCATTGCTCTTGCATCTAACTACTTAGGTGGCGATGCTCTTAGTATTGATCACTGCCTGCAACCAAACACATTAAGAATAAGAGTTCTTAATTGCCTATGTCCGTATGGCACTGTTAGTACATTTCCACTGATTTATCCTATTTGTGTGTTGAACACACTCTTTTCAGTTAGTGCAAGTTGAATTATTATTATTTTGTTGTTCTAATCAATTTTCCAGGTTCTTCTGTCTCTCAAGTCTCAACTAGCTCCACTGCAAGTTAAGGTTTCTTAATTTCTTCATCTATGCATGAGTCTTGAAATTGTATTATTAATATTAATTCTTCCCATTTCACATCATGGACATCATGAGAAGCTAGAAAACTTCAATTGCAGATCGATCGATTGGGTCCGAGCTAATTAATATAAGTTTCATGATTCCGTTTTCAAACACTTAATTGACCTTCGGGATTGAGACCGTGTACGATTCGGTTGAATTGCTGCTTCCGATCCATGCCATCAATTAATTAATTAAGTGAGGAACAATTATTTCAGGAATTATTAGCCCAGAGCAGCTATGATCGAAAGACTCCGTAAATCGATCTGGGATCGTAAGGAGGTGGGGGTTTCTGCAACGAGGACTAGCAACGAAGAGTCAGAGAGCGAATCGATCGAAGTTACCGCGCGTTCAACTGAGTGCTAGCTGCGACGATTTTCTCAAGAGCAAGAATTCATCGTTAGTAGCAGTAGTCTAAGACCATTGGATCAGTCCCCGTTGCGTAATTGAACATGTACACCCCTTTGCACTTCGATCAATTCGCTGTTCGATGTTTGACCATAGATAGCCATTGGGGTTGAAAGGATCGGAAGGAACCGAAGTGCAAGCCGGACAAATTAACACTACAGCCTGTCTCAATCAAGCCCTGAGAACGAACTCAAGGCAGAGAGACCGAAGACCAGTAGAAGAAGCAGGGGAGAAAATCAAAGGACTGTCTGCAGAGTGACCTGGGTCCAAATGAGAGGGAGGCCAGCAAATTAAAAGGAAATTAAAAGAACCGTGAGTCCTGGAGTGGCTATCGATCTGTCACATATATCGATCTTGACAGAAATTAAGCTCGAGCTCCTCCGCTGCAGAAAGACAGATTTCGTTGCGACGGATCGGATCACCAGCTAGCGTCACTCGCCAACTGCAGAAACTAGCTCATTATATAATTCTTTGCGTTCTTCCCATCATCGATCTTCTCGATCTTGTGAATTTCCTGGGAGGGTAAAAGATTTCAGTATGTAACTATACCCCCGCAAACTTCCTAGAAATAGAAAAGTTTAGGGGGGTTATAGTTAATTACATGCTGAAATTAAATACCCTCCCCGGTATCACCCTCCCGGTCTCCCAGTGCTGCAACGATGGCGACTGCTTGCTAAGTGGTACATGATTGAGTTTTCAAGGCCTCATGAATGATCGAGTGAGATTCAAACCAATTCCAAATCTCATGTACAGATACATCGGAATGTATCTGTACTTACTGACCCTTTAAAACAAGGTAGCCGGATCGGATTTAAAGACCAGGCAGTAGTCTATTTTCAACTGACATGCAAGACCCAACTGCATAACAGAGAGCACTTACCCAAAAATTATGTGCTACCAAACCTAATCATTCAGTACTCTTCAATTCAAGAATCATTCGATAGTTTCCTAAACCTYATACATTCTTATATCTCAGCATGGCCTCCTTACAAACACTTCACGTGTGAACTACGTTAGTATACTCATAACCGTGATTCTAAGTCTGTTAAATTGCCAAGTTAAATTTTCTGTCATGTAGTACATTTATCATGATCAATACAAAAATTGAAAACGTCAATTTCGTTTCAAATTAAGCCGTATTCCATTACTTTGGCGTACCAAAATCTATCCCTGTGCGAGTTTGTGGCCTGAAATTAGACCTAAGTTCGTGAAGGTATGTGTCAGACACAATTTTTGGCTTCTGCCGGATTAATTATCGCCAAGTTTAACAAAATTGACTTTCGCTCAAAACTCTTGAACAACGAATTGTGCAATATTGAGTAGTTCCAGGAAACGAAGTTTTTTGCAGGCCAAAAGACTCTGGAATTTCTTCCAATGCTGAGCACGCTTATTGAACAGACTAGCTGTACTTGTTTTTTTCTTCTTTGAACCAGAAACTCCAACCTGTTTACTTAGTAGCAACTCCTGATAAATTAACCGGCCTCTGTTTCACTGACCATGTCAACAGACTTGTACTCACAATAGACGTTTTTTTTTAAATGAGAACACTGAGTTATAGGATTTTAATTAATTACCAACAAGTAACACACTCTAATATATATTGGATTGAGTTGATACAATCTTCGGTCACACTTACTGCAATTTTCAATAAAGCAAACACATGTAGAGACCATGTGATGAGACACTAATAAAAGTCATGTGGTTGGGAGTTCACACAATTCTACCCAGGTTGAGTAGATTTCCTTGCTGGAGCACAACACATGCAAAACATTATTGACCCTTAAACGAAGGGCTGGCGACCGTGGAAATCATCAATTTTGATACTGTAAGAATCATTGGTTTTTAAAAAAATCCAAAAACACACATTGGAAGTCAAACTTTTGTAGAAGATCTTCCCTCATTCCGAGGATGAATAGTTGTACTTTTGTCCTACACAGAAAGATGCTCTCTCATTTATCGACTAGAAAATGGCCTCAGCGTCGTTTAAGGGTTGAGCAATCCGAAGACGTTCACTCGAGCAAACCCATTGTTTTTCATTCACGAGATTCGGAGCTCTATTGCTTCTCACTGAATATTGATCTAATATTAGTAGCCAAGTTAGCCACACCATTTGTCATTCGTAACTTCTTTTACTCAGTGTCCCCACATTTGTTGCTATTTTAGGGACTGAAAAGCGATAGCCATTTTGTAGTAGTGATTGCCCAGGGTAGAGACAACCAACTATTCTACAATTCAAACTCTTACTTTTAAACTTAAATCTTATAAAGTGAAGGAATTCAATGTTTAATTGGACCAACTAGCTTAAAGTTATTAGAATTGCATTCATTTTCTTACAAGTCAAGAAAATTGCAAGACTCAATGTCATTTGTTTAAGGTAGGCACCACACACCCCAAATGGCACTTGACCTTAAACCGCCATCTTCCTACTTTGTACATCTCCAAAACCAATTATGTACTTGTGTGGAAGAAACATTTTCAGAAACAAACTTTTATCCTCCATAACTTTGGCATAATGTATCCAAATGATGTGTTCTTTGGTGCATTGGAACCTCTTTTCACTTGCCAACAAGACAACATGAAATTGTTAACAATCTAATAATAGTAACTAGACGCAATTTATGGCGCTTTTGGGTGTACCCACTTTATGTGAGTTCCCATATTGATATGAGAAGAAATATTTTGCTATGATTTGATCTTACTCTTCCAACTTCATTATTTAGAGAGTTTCAGTTGACCTATAGCGATTATACTTAGAAATTCTCACTTTCCTTGGAAGATGAAAGTGTGGTTCTTTACAAGGTCTTTGATTTACAAGGCCAATCTGTTGTACTTTGAAATTTGTTTTTCATTTCTTATGAATTGGTAATCTTCAAATGATTATTTGCATTGGTTTGAATCCTTTGCTTAGATTCAAATCTTTTTGTCACTTGAGAGGATGAAGTTTTTTTTTTTAAAGTGCATCTTTGATAAGAATGGAGCCTAACATAATCCTTCACTACTTGAAGTTCAAGGGTTGAATTTAAAGTAAACATAGAAACTTAAATGAAAAGAGAGCAATCCCCTTAATCTCTTAAAATAATTCAGATAGCTTGACAAATAGCTTCTCCAAGGTACCTAGACAGCAATCTATTTGATAATAGGGCATGCTTCCCTTCCTTCAATTCCCAAATTCAACCTCATTTTTTTGGATTAACTAAGGTAAAAGTACCAGTTGCCAACCACGCCTAGTATCTAACCTATAAGGTGTGTTATTTCCAACCTTAGGTTGGAACTTAAGCTTGGAATGTGTTTCTTTTGTCCTTTTCAAGGTTGGGACTAATAAAGTTATGACACACGCTCCACCGTAGTAGTGAGCAAGAAAGTAGGTAGTAGCGATCGAGTGGGAAAGTAATTATCCAATGATTGGTCAATTGGAAGACTCTCAACATTAGTTACTGATCTGGACTACTTTTTGGCTCTCAAAATTCCCGGTATTTTCAATTTCAGGAATAAAATTTCGGAAATTTTAAATATCCCCATATTTCCTATCTTCCTACATGGAAAAAATTTCCACCAGCTATCACCATCACCATCACCATCACCTCCAAAAGAGCTTAAATGATCAGACACTGGTGCTTCTAACTTTTTTTCACTTTTTTTTTTTTTTTTTTTTTTTTCTGTGATCAAAGTACGACCGAGTCCATGAGTGAATTGCGGCTGCATGGCACAAAACGCAGATCCTTGAGTTGCTGGCAGGGGTTTCCCTAGACAAGCTGACTGGGTCAAATGACTTCAGCCACAGTGGGATGAAAAAACAAGCCCAAAGTCCCAAAACCTCCTGAGGCTGAGGTGAACAGGCCCCCTCCCTTGGCCACTCCTACTGTAGTCATTCCAAGGGTGCAAGTAAAAAACAAAAAACAAAAACCTATTTTGAGCTTGATTAACCCCTACAGGATGTTATTGTTTTCTATATATAGGTTCTCCCTTTTTGCATACAAATTGAGTTGCACATGAATCCCATTCAAGATGTAAATTTCAGACCTAGTCAGAGTCATAGTTCTAGTCACTTGAGAAATTTTGGGGAATTTTTGAGTGTTCATAGAGGATCAAATTCATTCAATAGACAAACAACATACGCCAACTCTTTTGGTGGGCAACATCGGTTAGGGGTTAATTTACATGTTACAACTCCGTCTCGTATGAAATTTGGGGCCTCTGATTGCTAAACATGAATTCAAAATTTGCAAATTCTACCGTGAGTGAAAAATAATAAATTTCAAGGATTTTTGCGAGTGGCCGAGCAAGGGGGTCAGTTCACCCCGTCCGGACGCCCAGACCCCGGGCTGAAAAAGTATCATAGAAGCTGAGTGCTTCTAGGTCACCAGAGATCCATTGATGGCAGATTTGCTGACAACAAGGTTCAGCTTCAGGGGGGGCAGGGGGGGCAGGGCGGGGCTTCACTTGGTGTGCGTGCTAGCCCCATGGAAAGCCCATCCTGCATGCAGGCATGGGATCATGGATTCATGGTGGGTGATAAGTTACCTGATAAACTATTTGCCACCTGAGGACCAGTGGGTTTTTTTTTTGTGATTTGTTATCAATTTGCACCAAAGTAAGGTAGAACCACCCATTACCAACCAGTGCCCCATAGCCAACCATAGATTGACGTATTTCCAACCAAGGCTAGAATGGGTTTTTTTCATCTTTTCAAGGTTGGGACTAAAAGTTCATGATACATGTTCCAAAGTAGTGCAAAAAAAAAAGTAGGAAGAAGTGAGTGGAAAAGTAGTTTTTTGAATGATCAGAATTGAAAGAGTCTAGTGATTGGCTATGGGTCCGGAGCACATTTTGCCTTTCAAAATTCATAGTAATTTCAATTCATGCGATAAAATTACCAAAGTTTTTGCAATCCCCATCATTTTTATCAACACACCTCTAAAAATATTTACCTTGCATTCCATTGCTTCAAATTTGTCCAAATTCCTTATTTGGTTGGTTATAGGTGGCTCTACCTTAATGTGCCCCACACTAGGCTCTTAGAACATCAATAGAAAAATCTTGGATGAAATCGACAAAATCTTGGATGAAAAGGCCAAATTGTGGATGAAAACATAATTTTGGGTATGTGATATGTGCTAGTGTGATATCTTCTATCCTATCCAATATATAGATGAATATTGGAATTTGTAGCACCACTATAACATTTAATATTCCCACTCTTGCATTTCATGAAAAATGAAGGGAAAAAGAATGTTGGGGACATACTTTACCTTTGCATCCATGGGAGTTATTGCCGATCAACATTTCATTTTGTTTTTATTTATTTTGTTTTTAACAAATGGAGAACAATCGCATTA
This sequence comes from Pleurozium schreberi, assembly GCA_006891605.1. Taxonomy (NCBI): domain Eukaryota; kingdom Viridiplantae; phylum Streptophyta; class Bryopsida; order Hypnales; family Hylocomiaceae; genus Pleurozium; species Pleurozium schreberi. The sequence continues at coordinate 105,921 of VACF01001436.1, read as the reverse complement.
AAAGAAAAATTGAGCCTAAACAAAACAAGCGAGAAAGTTTGAAATGAAGAGATAACGAGCAAAAAGGAAGGACAACAAAGAGAGACTAAGTTAACTTAATTGAGYGAGTGAGCAAGAGGGAGGACCCCTCAAACTCTAGATGATGGAGTCACCATTTCTAATTGCTAAGCCCAAAGACTAGAGGCAAGTAAGGTAGCTTAATCCAATACCACTTGTTGACCTATTACCACCAAAGTGTAGGACCTCCCTTGATTATGTAGTGAGAATCTATGATTGTTGTACGTGCCTTAACTTCACTTATAGTAAAGTTTAAGGCATGTACTATTGGCATAGATTCTCACTCTAGAATCAATACATGATAGGTCTACATTTGGGTGGTAATAGGTGGCAACAATTGGTATTGGATTAAGCTATTGTAGGTAGATTTTATACTCTTTTTTAAAATTAATTAAAACTACCTATTATGAGTGAGTTCAAACTCTGGGAGGTATATTATTTCTATAGGAAGACAAAAGAAATCCCAAGGTCATCAATTGCAAGATTTTAAAAGGTCAATCACATCCAATTGCATATCAATTACTATAGGTTGTAGGACTACTTATCATGTCAACTATCATGGTCTTTTAGCTTTCTCCAATTGTTCATCTTCTTCACCTTATTCGAGCTTTATCTTCAACTCCTATTGGTATCTCAATCCATCATCGTTTTAATTTATCACCATCCTTCTTCAATTGAATTCTTATCCATATCTCATTCACAGCACATTCTTTATTTATWTTTATTATTTAATTATTCTCTCAATTGGATTTACTAATTCTTCCGATYGGTACCAAACTCCCAACTGTGATACACTCCCTACCAATTGGTTCAGTCTTCTCTCTATATTTTGACACTCAAACCTCCAGTTATTCTCACAATTGATTCTCTCCACAGTCAGCATCTCACACAACTTTATTAATTCATCAATTCAATATTCCATTCGCTCAATATACTCYCRATTGGATTTTTACACATAACTTCAAAACACATCCATTACACTCTCACACCATCACAATTTATCCAATTGATCTCAGACACAGATCATACACAATTCCGATTCACTCATTTTTAACACAATTGTTTACACACGCCAATAACACAACACACAATTTGGCAAGCATTCACTTCATTCACAATCGATCAAAAYACAAAATTAAATTGTTTTACTTCCGCTAATTGGAAGGAGTGTCTACTTCACTCRAGACAACTGAATCCGATTGAAAGGAAACCCAGCCTAAATAACTACCATCCGGCCATTTTCTATCATCAAAAAAAGTTTCAAAAAATTATGTCAAAAATTGAAACCATATAAGCCTGCCCGAAATCCCAAGTGTCCCCCGAGGAGACACTTGGGACTTTAGGGGTTAAATTTTAAAAAGTGGAATTACCCTAAGTGAAGGTCGGATACARAAATGATTCAATCATTTTTGTGAAACAAAGTGCAACATTTCATCTTGTGATTGATATGAGGTGATGTGGACCCTTCAAATTCGGGGTGAAGATTTCAAATTTCAAAACTAGAGTGCCGAATTAGACCTTCACGTACAATACCTTACACGGAGGTTAAATTCGACAAAAATCAAGTCATTTTTGTATCAAGAAAAAAAAGCACCACGTGTCGTTTGGTGAATGGTCTGAACTGATGTGGACTCAGGTGCCGAATCAGACCTTCAAGTACAATACATTTTGAGGTACAAATTGGATCCACTGACGGAACTTTCAGGTATAATCACAGACGGACCTTGCTTGCAAATTCAATCACATGATTGTACGTAGCAYCTCAAATACCTTAAGGCTTAAGTTATGACGCACTGAATTTGATCCTCTCTATGTTAATTGGATACGGCCTTGCAATTTGAAATGCATTCTCACATGTGTGATTCCACTTCACATGTGGAAATTGTGGTGTGTAACTTAAGTTTCATAACATGGTAGATGTGGGAGATATACACTTTCATCTTTTGAATTTGACTATCTGTGCGACAATATTAACAACTCTGGTTGATCAGTCTATTACCACCCAGATTTGTTATCTAGGTATCTTGGAGAAGCTATTTATGTTCTTGCRTATTTCTTAAAGATTAAGAAGTTTGAAAGAAGACATTCGCAAGTAGAATCAAGACATTTGGACAAGAAATGAATTTTCTGTGATTTTTGGAAATTGRGGTAGCTTGATCGGACAAATAACTAGCTTAAGGTCATTTCCCACTTGACGTTTTCTAAATTTCATTGTTAAAAGATAATACCTCTACACAAATCTGGAAGCCTATTTTTTAAAAGAAGCCCATTCATTGCATTGGTTACGTTACAATCATTAGAAGTTAGCGAGCGTTCATAGTCAATTTTGGAAACTTAATTCCCAAAAGCACTCTACAATATGTATCTTGCAAAGCAAGTCGTGGGTTCAATTAGTTTGGAGATGATTACAAATTCAATAATTTGATGGTAGTGGGATTGTAGTGGGTTCGTGGAGCCTAATGGCCTTTCRTATGTTAAAAGAGGTGTAGAGCAAGTGATGTCTTATGCTTGACTCCTATTTCAATCAATTTATAGTAATTAAGAGCACACCTAGACAATTTTAGCTCCGCTCTTTACTCAATGTTCCACCCACTCTTTTCAACAAATTTTTGTCAAAATCAACAAAATACTGACTGGATCAATGTGACCAAAACAACAAAAATAATGAATTTTCTAGTAGTAGTGCCATATTAGCTCTGAAATCTAGTTTTCTTCAAGATTGATAACTAATAAGTGACTACTACCTCAATGGTAGTGAACCTACAGTTGTTCTCAATTAAGTGGTTGTAAAACTGCTCTTAGTGGCATGCCAATTCAGTTACCACCCATGTTTGACATTTGCCAACTTAGAACAATCCACAACAACATGGTGAAGCAACACTAAGAGTGAAGAAAATTAGTGAAGGACATTGCTCTATAATAGAAGATCAATGGCATAGAACATTTAGAGTGTTGCTTCACAGTGTCGTTGTGAGAGCATCCCCACTACGCACTGTCAAAGGTGGATTGGCTAGACTTTGCCCAATTTTTTCCTAACTACACACACGGCCAAGTCAAAAAGTTGTCCAGCCATGGCCATATGTAGAAAGCGGATGGCCAAATGGGGAGTCTTGGATGTGACTCAATATTGGTCGATTTTGTCCTTATTCACATATTTCGAGATGTTTCAGAGACATTTGATGTTTCTCCGTGCAGATGAGGTGGTGCTCTGAGGGCCATGTGGATTTGGTTCCCGTATCTTGAGGCGGAGTTGCGGTGTGGTGATTGCCAAAAAGAGGCCCGACTCACTCATTGGACATGCCAAGTAAGGCCATCCCGTCCTTGTTGGCCGGATGGGCAGTGGGGATGCTCTCAGACTAAGGTAGGTACACCTTAAACTAACAACAATTGTTTCACGACAGCTAGAAAAAGAGCTAAATCCAAGTGCAAGTGGACCCAAATTCAAGCGCAAGTGACCCAAAGTAGACAGGTGGGGTTCCAAAAAAGTTGTCACTCTACCAATAAGTGGCCAATCACCCGCTTGAGATTCAAGCTTCAAGTGTGTCGCTTCTCGGTGTTTCCGTGCCCACTTTGATATTAGTCTAGTGTTCATAGTAGGTGCATCTACATAGTTGTTTTCAAAATTTGTATTATATTCATACAAGCTCGGAAAAATACGAAAACAATTTTGTTGATTTCCTATTCCATTTCCTAACAAGCACACATCATTTTATTCTGTAGCTACCCTCAAGATCTGCAAGTTTGAAACACGTGTCRCTTTTAGGTGCYTYTWYCTTATTCTTACACACGTAGGAACTGACTCCTTACGTCCATGCCAGCAGCTCAGTCCAGTCGTTCATTCCTAACTGATTGGGAGGTTTCGTCTCCTGGACGGAAATGATATTCGAACTTTAGTTCAGTTACTAGGACCAGAACAGACTGAAACTGAACTGAAAATGCCGTGTGCGACCGACTGACGGACTGACGGACTAACGGACTAACGGACTAACGGATGAATGTTTTTTTCTTTGKGGATTTGGCAGGTTTCCGTCCGTCTGTCATCCCCCTTCTTCCAATCCCCAGCTGCCTGCACACGGYGCCCAGTGGGCCTGTACACAGACAGAGAGACAGTTGGGCTAAATAGGGATCTGACTGAACCTCCACGTGCAACGTACTTCGAACTATTCCAGAAAAATAGAGATATGGCAGGGCCTTTGTTCCCCCCAAATAAGTTACCTTTAGGTGTTTCTGCAACTCTTTTGCAGAGAAGCAGTGTACATTTCAAGCAACTGAATGTTCGGGAAAAGCTGGCAATTCAGTTCATTTACTGCAAAGGGAGATGGTGAAAATGAGAAATCGAACAAGTTGAATTCTAAGACTAAAAAAAAATCTAAAAAAATCTAAATTTTTTTCTATTTCAAGTAAAAAAAAGATTTAGAAAAAAAGAAAAAATAACTGGAATGGGTACTTGAAAAATCAATTGATTGTAGGGATTTGGAGGAAAATAACTCAAAACTGAAATTTCTGAACACTGATATGTAGGATTTTTGTTGATCATTTGTAAAGGCAATGTTCACCCGGCATTACATAACCTTGTTAATTGGCCTAAGTCATCCCCCCTTAGGGCCTCCTTACATGTTGGCCCTGTGGGCAACTACAGTGCACAATCAATGAATAAGACAAAAGGAGAGCCACTGATTGTCTTGCCGGGGTGGGCAAACGGGAAAGAAGGAGGAGAAGTTTCACCAATATCGGTGGACAATCTTATTGGTGGAGACTAGTGAAGCTTGAGAGAATCTAGTACGTGTTAATTTCTTATTGTATTCCTCCCCACCCACCGGGTCCACATGAAAGTGCCAAGACTATTTTCTCCTGTAGCACTCCCTATGAAGTTTCCTTGCCCACCGATACATGTAAGGAGGCCCTTAGAGGAAAGATAATGCTTTCATGTTATTGGATGAGTAGGAAGTTGTGAGGAAAATCATTGGCTGATTGGGAAATTGGCATGTTGGAGGCTTGTAGTTTCGTGTGGAAGCAAAATGGGACCCTTCATTGTCCCTTTTCTTACCCCTGGGATAAACACTAGAATTCTTTTATCTACCACGGATGACAAAATTTGCAAATTCTGAATTCTTGTTTGCAATCAAAGGCCTCAAATTAGCTAGGGAATGAGAAGAAATACAAAATTGATACGGCACAAAATAGGGGACAATTTTTACATTTACCTTGTGACAAGGGCAATTGGCCCTCACTTGGCCACTCCAAGTAACTACAGGGGTGCAAGTAAAATAAAAAACCTGGGTGAATTCACCCTCGCCGTCAAGGGAGGGCCAGGGTGGAATGGCCTCATACATTTACCTTGTACATCCCTCCTCTCTAATTTGGGGCCTCTGATTGCAAGTATGAATTCAAAACTTGCAAATTCTATCACGCGTGGAAAATAAGAAAATTCCAGGGATTTACTGAATGGCCGAGCGAGGGGGTCAGTTCACCCGGGCCGTTTTCAAGGCTCCCCCATGATTACAAATAGTAATGATGAGTGGGCCGGCGGGTGCTGAAACTCCCGGGCCGGCAGAGATAGATTGATGGTCAGTTACGTAGCCAAGCCAAGCCCAGGGAATGAATGATGCCACTTGGGGTTCAGATGGAGCCGCTTCCTGCCGAGTTCAGTTCCCGGGGACGGACGGACGGACGGGAATGGTGGGCAGGAACTCCTTCCGTCACTCCGTCCCCATAAAGGACGAGGAGCTGGCACAACTCAAGACTGGTTCCACGCACCTGAACAAATCCGGCGGACGGACGGACGGGGTCAATGGGAGTTCACCATAACATTCTTAACTGGGTGTGTACCCTACCTGGGGGGAGGATTAAGGTTATAATAGAAACAATTTCATTGGCTGGCGTGGTTGGGAGAGAGTGGGCTGTCAAACTTGAACAAGCTGATTGGTTGTTGGGGGGGCCAGAATTTGAGGAGCAAAAGGGACCCTCCATGAAGGTTAAGAATGATATGACTTAACTTATTTTACTGCCTGTAAGTTAAAACAACCTATTGTGGTCAGAATTTGGAGTCTGCCCTCGTGCCATTGCTGAAACTTTTAAAAAAAAAATTTCAAGTTAAAACAAGTGTGAGAAATAGTGAGAGCAATTGAAATTATATTTTTCAAGTAAAGTTTGAATTAGTTATGAATTTTTGAAGTGATGTGCCCAAAAGAGTTAGTAGGCTATATGATAACCAACAAAAGTTGTGTCCAATATGCTCATTTTGATCACCTAAAGTGGTCACAATAATTTTTAATGTGGAAGGCCCTCAAAAGCCACTTCTTGCAATGATTTACACTAAAAAAGTAGGGTGCTCCTAATGAGGTCACTAATCACTCCATGAGAGTCAGGTTAGACATTGATTGTAGTCTAAAAAGCTGTCATGGGGACATTAGGTATCCACTATGGGTCATTTGACTGCAATGGAATGTTTTATCTTAGTTCACTCTTACCCAACCAACAAACCAAGTGACCTATCTAAAAAATGGTTATTATAATGAATATGCAAAATTCAAGGTCATGGATGGAGATTTCTTCTCAACATAACTCAACCCTAGAAGGACGCGGGGGTCCTTGTGGAAATCATCATTTCTGAAACCGTGGAAACAATTGGTATTAAAGAATACAAAAGAATTCATTTGAAGTCAAACTATTGAAGAAGATCTTTCCTTTCCACACAAAATTCTGAGGATGAATAGTTGCACTTCTATCCCACATGGAAATATACTCTATCATCCATCGAACACTAAATGTCTGCAGTGTCCTTCCTCGGTTAAGCTTACATGTATAGTGGAAACACCCAAAATCGCCAGTTTAAGCAATTCAACACAGTTGGAGGAACTTTATCTATAAAATAATATTTTTGTAGTATTAGCGAGAGTGAAAATCATGAATATTAAAAAAATAGACTTTTCGGATGTGGTATGTAATTTCTATGATTTTTCAAAGTGTTGGCTCTCTAGACCACTGATCTCTCAGACTTACTCTGTATGAAGTGTCCTATGGTTTTTCAAGTGCCGTAGAAGACCTCTAGTGCACCCCTCTCGTAACCGTACTTTAATGCATTGATCAGTCAATTTTAATTAAAAATAAATTGGATCCGACAGTTTTTTTATCGGCGTGCTTACCCTCATATGCATTCTGTTATTAGGGTTTTAAAGGAGACTAGTGTGCCTTGTGCTGTTGCCACAGGCAAAAAAGAAAGTAAAAGTAATTTCCTAATTTTTGAATTCATAAAAACTTTGAAATTCAATAACTTTCACCCCGTAGGTCCGAACGCCAGGAAACGAAGCCCGTGCACCCCTCCTTGCCGAGAGCTTTCCGACGGTACCAAGCACACCATTGGAGGATGCATTGTCGAGGAGATGTCAACGTAACAAACAAGCAAAACAAAACAAAACAAAACAAACAACCTGATTTAAAGGATAGATTACACGGGAAATCACTCTTCCATGAACATGCATGATGGTTTCTCATCCAAACTTGGTTCCATGCACGGCAAGATCATTGTTTGTCTACACTCAATAGGATTTTTAAGGGACCAAACAATTGAAGGGACTTATTTTGAAAAAGTATAGATGTTTGAAACAAGATGTACAACCTCAAGACACTTCAGTAACTACTAATGTACAACAAATGTAGATATTTATATAGTGTGGAATGTCAATTAATTAGTATAGGTCCCCATAATATCCCTATTCAGTGTAGTTGTTATTGGCATCTATGGAGATTCTACATTCATCCAACTCACTGCCCAAGGCTTTGACCATTTGATCCATATGATTTGCAGCTTTCCTAAGAACATCTCGAGTGCAACATCTTTCTTTATGGTTTTTGGAGAAGTGTTGAAGTGGCGACATCCTAAAAGAATGATTTAGCCAAATATTATAGTATTCGTGTATATTCTTGATAATATTATGGACATAACTACTTCTTCATCCTAATATTTGAATGAGTTTCATTTAAAATTGACAATTTCGTCCAACTTATTTTCAAAAATTGGAACAACTTGGCATCATCATCCAATTTTTCTTCAAGTTTTTTCTATAGGCTTGGTGTTGTTAGGCATTTAAATGCCTAAAATAAGACTCCTTGCTGTAGTGTGCATTATCTCGTGAATTGTAGGCTAAGCATCATCATCAGAAAAAAAAAGTGGAGGGTCCCAACCAATGGAATTTTCCATAGTGGTCCCATTAACCGATAGAACAACCTATGAGCACCCAAGTTTGCAATTTCAATACCTTGTGCAATGTGTTGATTGTTAGTGCCTATATTTTCCGTATAAAGAATTCATTGAATTGACTAAAATACAAGTGAAATCATAATAAGCTGATAAGAACTTGAATTAATATGAATTTTCAAACCATAAATATGAAATTGTAAGTAGGTGGGGGTCATGATCATCTTAAAAAGGTTCAAAAATAGTGACCTATATCCTTAATCCTACTTGATGAATGTTTTAAAAGCACTAATTCAACATTTCAAAAGCAATTTTTTTATTGGTGGAAGCTAAAACTTATTCCAACAAGTATTTTATTTACAATTGTGCCAATGTAAACCAACATTCATTGAACAACATCATTATCAACCTTAAGGCGTCCATAAATAGATGTGAACTTGGTGTCATTATTTGACAATATCACCCAATTGCTTGCCCAAAGTACGTGACTTACACACTCTTCAAAAATGGGTGGGAGACTAGCACAAATGGGAGGGTCATGTATTAAATATATAAAATATTATTTAAAAAATTAATTAATTAACATTATCTGACATGGCAACTTTTTTAGCACATCACATTGTTGATGTGGCAAGTTCTCGTGGTCCAAAAACTCCAAGGAACTCCCAATTTTGTTGAGGCCCAAAAAAACATCTAATGATAGATTTTGAGGATTTTTCTTTAGAAGTATTCTTTGATTTAAAGGATATGGGTGGATTTGACCTCAMAAATAAYWTTTTTKGTTCAAAAAACAATTCTTCAAATAATAACTTGAATGAAAATAGTAAAGTAAAAGTCTTCATAAAGCATTAAGATTAGAACTTAATATTTTGAACCTAGAAGTTGAAAGTTCTTATTGAAATCACAATCAGTTTTAGAAGGAATTTCCTAATTTTGGTTTCAAATATTATTGAAAATTAATGGATTGTGTATTAGTTGATCTATCCTTATGGATATGATCTATGGATCATACTTTGCAACTATCAATAGAAGAAATTCAACTTGTCTAAAAAGTTGTGAGTTCTAACAAGTTCTTAGATTGTGGAAACTCAGCCATGGCAGCTGGCTGAAATGGCAAAGCAATTGCAAACTCTGATATTAATAAAATATTATTTTTCATTTTTTTCATTTTTTAAAATATTTTTTTAAATCTAGCTAACAGTGGTTGGTTTCCAATATGAGGAACCAGCCTGAAATAGACCTCCAATGTAACTCAAAAACATCTAATGTATTTGAGAGTCATCATTAAATTATTATTCCAAGTTGCATTTTATAATATATCTTCACAATTTGAAAAATGTGGACTATCCTCTAGTTCTTTAGGTTTTAATTGAGAAAGGAACATTTTGTGATTCAAAGATTAATCTTTTTTTTATATATAATGATCAATGTTATTGCAATGAGAGAATTTCCATCATCATCCCTACTAAGATATTCAAGGAAATATAAAAATAGAATTCATGAATTTATTCATCTTCTAATATACATTTGAAATCATTCATCAATTATTTTCTTGAGACCTTGTAGGATATATAGGAACCATGCTCCAAAATGCTTATTTGTATAGTTGAGATGTTGTCGCCCTTGGAATAAATGACAACAATTTAAGCAATTGAGCTTTGATTGTGAATTTTAAGTTGGGATGTTGGTCCGTTTTTTTCAAGAAATGTCACTATGGATTTAGAAAGAGGAAGTAAAAGTCTGTTTCTATTAAATCTCATCTTTGTACTTTGCAAGGAAAGTTCATTTGCATGCAAACTTCTACTTGGGCAACTAGTCATGAAGGTCTTCCAACTTCATAAGGACTTTTTAATTTCTTAAGCAAAAATAAGAGATCAATATTTTTTGTCCCTCTTTTTTTTAGCCTTTTCCTTTAAAAACTCACAAAATTAAAGAATCTTAAGATATCTTCTTTTCTTTTCTTGTTACGTGAGTACATGCAAATGAATCACCTAATTTTTTGAATGCTTGTGTGGACATATTAATATAGAACATTATAGGAAGAATAATGGCAATGGGCTCATGTGTTGATATGTTCTAATAATCACAAAGGTAATTCAAAAGCTATCTCTGACCATTGAAGTGAGAGAATGTACATTTTGCTAATGAAAGCGTAGCTAGCTGTAAATTTGAAGGTGCATATGAATTGTGGCCATAGTGAGCCAATTGTAAGTAGGTTTGGGAGCAAAAAGAATTTTTCTATAAAGAAAAAGCATGAACTTGTTATTTGCTACTAACAATTAAATTTGGAAATTATGAATTTGTCTAAGGAATCAAAGACCGCAAATTATCTAAGGAAGATAGATAGACAAATGCAAATTAATTACAGTCAACAATAAAAGATTAGAATCTTAATTGATCTTTATTAAGCAAAGAATTGTTATTCAAGATTCCAACAAAAGGCTTGCTATCCACTTATATTTGCATTCTAAGTTTAGGACCTTCTTGGAATCTATAAGATAATTATGACCCAAATCGTATCTACTCCCTAAACCAATATTATAAATTATTCATGGACTTTTCTATCTTTATAGTTTGATATATGCCATCTGTCAAAAATTTAAAAAAATTAAACTGATGTGTTAAAATTTACTACTTAAGCCAACTCAATTTGTCCAAAGAGTCAATCTTTTTTTGTATATTGCATTATTATTCTATAAATTATTTAAATAGTATTTGTTTCTTGGTTATTGAATAAAAAAAGTGTCTTTTTTGCTTTGTAGTCATTTAAATGTTTTTTGAAAATAAAAATGTTTCAGTAGAGAAATGGAATATAGGATAGCTAATGCATCTCATTCTAATTGTAATCTATATTTTGTATTTTCAGTAAAAGATATTTCAATAGATATTAAGAGAATATCTTCTTTTCCCTGATGTCCTCAAAAATTTGGAATTCTTTTGCTCTATAAAAAACATAAAATATAAAACAATGTGCATCTTGTGCTATTTGACTTAACTTAGGCAATCATTATCTATACAAGAACATGAGAAAAACACACCTAATTGTAGCTCTCAAACCTTTTTATCGGCAATACTAATCACAGCTAGGACTAATTAGTATAGGTCTTTCAAAAGTTACCACCATTTATTGAATGTGTTTTGAGGTTGCATTGCCAATACAACACTTTGTCAACATTGTTGCAAATTTGCCCTTCCATATTTTTGCTTAAAATGCGTCTTATCTTAGTACTAGTTCCTAAAGTCAATGTTGAATAGTCTTCTAATTATTGAAAATTTGTCATTTATTCAAGAAGGACCCTATATGCACACTTCAAGAGAATCTTGAATTTTTCATTTTTCCAAAAGTTGGAATAACTTGTTATTGATAATTTTGTTTAGATGCATATTTATATGCTTCTAGGWGTGTTTATTTTATAGACTTGACCATTTGATAAGTGCAATAGACTAAAATGATCATTGCAATTGAATCATTTATAATAATTTCTAATTTCATTTAAACAATAGAAAGAAGCACAATGTAAAATCCAAAGATTTTAGCAAACTCCATGGATCTGAATATTGTAGCATGAGGTCATCTTTGACTACAAAAAATTAATTTTTTTGAAGCCGAACAATTATCAAAATTGCAATAAGGCACTTTGTCGAATTCAAGGTAAATCAAACATAAAGAAAGTCAAAATGTTTGAAAAGATACTTGTACAACTTGATCTCATGGCATCCAAATTCATTTCTCTAACTTTATAGCAAAGCAAGAATACTATGAAAAGTACTGAGTTCATTAAAAGCCATGACTTTCCTATACAATGAAGAAAACCATTAAACCTCCAAGATTTATTGAAGGATTGACGAAAGGTAAGGAACAACTATCATATTCCATAATTGCCAAGTAGTTCATTAATAAAAATTGAACCACGCAACGAACCCGCTTCCAATTTAAAATAATTATCGGGCAAAAATGTGCGGAAGGTACAAACCAACCCTTTCAATTTTAAATAATTATTCCGCAAAAATGGGCGGTAGGTGACCTCATACCTACGCTACTACAAAATCTCACAAACAAATTAAATAACTCGCCCTAGTGCCGTACCCACTCCTCTCATACCCCAAATCAAATGATGCTCCTGGCTTATGAGATAAACTAAAGTCTGACGGTGAGTTACGAGATTCAATGCTAGAATAAAACCATAAAATGATGAATATCATCCATGAAGTGATGGATATCATCCACTGGATGAAACTTCAACTCTGAGAGGACCGACGACGGACGGACTGACGAATGGACTGACGAATGGTTGTTTAAGTATAGTACTGTACTGTACAGTAGTGACATACGGTACTGTTCACGAGCGACCAGAAAGCATCAATGAAATACGGAGGTTATAAAGRCCAACCCTACTTCATCAGCCTTCATAATAGCCACGCTAATAAAGCAGGTAGGCGGCTCAGTACTTCCCTCTTATGAACCCTCCTCCCCAATACAGTACAGTACAGTATCCCCAGGCCCACCAACCCACTTTATATTACATTTAGTTTCCAGTGGGATTCGGCAGCTGATCTCTACAGTTAAAAGCCTAAGTCTTGATACAGCTAGGGGAATCTGCATGCTCAGGGACATTGGAAATCTGAATGTACAACGTCCGTTCATCTTCAACCACCTTTGGTCCAGTTGTTTGTAAATCTACCACTTTTTTTTATTGCAAAGAGTGAAGGTGAATACCCAACAAACCGCCACTTTTTGCTACTGTGTTAGTTGTTACTATTATTAGAATGGTCAAAATTTCATATTCTCTTGGTGGCAGGTGAAAGGAAGTTTTGATGCACGTCAAAGAATGTGACATTTATATATTGTATGTAGAAGTTACAAAGGGTCAAATTTTGTTTTTTGTGTGCATAGGTTCTTGAAATCATTCTTTTCAATTTTGTTTAGGTACATGTTGATTTTGGAGAAGTAAACAAATGATGAATGGTGGTGGATTTGAGAAAGTGGTACATATGAAGGTAAGATTGCCAAAATCATTGCATTTAGAACAAATTGATTAGAATTAAAGAGACTAGAATTTTGTGAAAATAACTAATTTTCAACATATAATCCATTGAAGAAGGAGTTTTCAAATTCTGGCATCAAGGTTTAGGGTGAAATATAGTTCAACTTTTGTACAATTGTATGGCCTCCCATTTTCTTGAGTATGTTGTCATTATCCTCTTTCATGTGTTTTTTTATTGTATAAGTTTCTCAATGTCTATTTTTTTCATATGTTCGACTATTTGGTTGATTTTGCAACATCAAATAATGGCAAAACATTCTACTTCTTGGTATTTGTTGACTGTGGATAAAACCTAATGCAAATAATGTGATGGAATTGTCACACTTTTGAAATACCCCCACATGAAATGATATTAACCATAGAAAAGTTGCAACCTGGAAAATGTTTTCAAATGCCGTGTAATAAGAATCAAACCATATTTTGGAAAATCTTGGTTTTGAAATAAACAATCATAATTAACGACAATAGATTCCTTACCCTAGTTATAGGGCATGCCATTGGGTAGAAAATAGTTTTGAAAGTAGAGTCCAAATTGTTTATAAACTATTCATTCAAAAGTTATTGACAAATGTACTACAAAAGCATCATATCTTGTGAGTTTTTTCTTCTTTCTACATTCTTAGATTTGCAAAAAGAATAGATATGGGCATTTGTGATGAACTATTAGGACTTGACATTATGTCTCCAATGAATGCTCTTGAGCCTCTTTATGTCTTGAACATTACATAATCCATCTTCTCTATCATTTTAATGACTTCATGAGTTTGTCTAAGAGGATAGCCTCTCATTTGGTTTCAAAACCCTCCACCAAAATATTCCCCATTCATTTACTTGGCATAATATTTTGCATAAATTTTTTATTATGCAAGTCCACATGTGTAATTGGGCATTACGGATTCTTCATTCCAAAAGCTTTTTGTTCACACATTAAAAATCCTTATTGTTTTTTCCATTTCCTTCATTTTGGAAGAGCGATTTACGTTGGACAATGTCCATAATTGTCGCAAATTGCGCTAACAAATGTGTCTCCTTGTCCGGCTCCGCCATCCTCATCGAGGACACATTTTTCTTTGCAATTCCCTCCATTGCCCTATATTCAAAAAAGTCATGGATTCTCTCAGCCCCCACCAAGGTCGTTTGCAAGCCTTGACCATGGCTATAGCTTATAAATAGATCCACTAGGGGACAAAGCAGCCGGCGCTCTGCCCCCTGACAGTCTCGCCATCGCGCAATCGCAGCCGTCAAATCCTCCCCCTCTCGCATCGCCAGCTCCCTTCGTCTTCTCCACTCCCATCATTCTCTTCAAGTGAAGGAAGTACCCTCGCACTACTAACTTACCTTACCTGCAGCCGTCGCTGCCAGCATCTTCCACGAACTCAGAATTCCTGTCCGCTACGGAGAAGAAGAAGAGCAACACCATCACCAACTGTGGCGTCTCTCTCATTCACAGTACACAAACTTTGCAATCTCTCACAGAGTTCGCACTTGGGGAGGTGAATTATTGGAAGGTTCGCATTGATCAACGCGAGCTCGTACCTCCGTAAGTGGTACCAGGAGCTGGCGCACAGGGGGGTACTGATGTGGTTGCCGCTGKGGTTGGAATTGATTCAGTGGGTAGGGCCGTCGAAATGGAAATGAGGTTGGTGTGGAAGTGGAGAATGAGAAACAGGGGTAGTTGTGAGGAGATCATGTGAGAAGGGGAGTTTCTGATGAGGGATYCAGAATTGGGGATGGTTTGGGTTTAGGGTGGTTGGCTGGAAGCTCGCGAAGTTCAACAGGAAGTGTCGTGATTGTGATGATCGCAACAGGGGTAGGACGAATTTTGATGAGGAGCTTGTTTGGGGGAGATGTGAGGAGGTGAGTGGGTATGGGGATTAGGATTGGGGGAGAAGTGGGCGAGCAGGGATGCGGAGGCGATTGATCGTCGGAGGTGTAGTGAGGCGATGAAATCTCTGGCAGGAGTTGAAGCATGGCACACTGGGTTGGTCGCAAGTTTTCTGGCTATGGCGTTGTATGTGAGCGGCGACGTCGGGGCGTTGTACAGCCGAAGTGACATCGCCACGAAAACTCCCCACGTGTGGTCGTACAAGCCGCCGGAGCATTACTCTTTCGGGAGCCGTCGCGAAATGGAGTCAAGCCTGAGCAGCGCGTTCTCACTTCTGGTGATCTTTGTTGTGGGCGTCACGACGGGTTTGTTCTGGAAGGCGAGCCAGAAAGTGACGACAGGGAAGGAGATCGTGGTTGTGCCGGAGGTTCAGACGCCTCCTCCGCTCATTGCGTCATCCACCAGCCTGCCGCGCTTGTTGTACCGCACGTCCACCGTGGGCGCGGTGCGCGAGTATACGTTGCCGGACATCCTGGCTATGACGCGGAATTTCCATCGGGAGCTTGGAAAAGGCGGGCAAGGGGTGGTGTACTTCGCGAACTCGCTCCCCGAGGATCCGCCGCGCGCCTTGGCAGTGAAGCGTCTCCAGAAGGGCACYAATGTGTTGCAGCTCCACAACTTGGAGAATCGTAGCCAGGAGGTGGTGGAGAAGGAGTTTTGGGCAGAGCTCAATGCGATTTCGCGACTGCATCATCGCAACCTTGTTGCGCTTCTGGGCTTCTGCATCGAAGAGGAYGACCTCTTCCTCGTCTACGAGTACATGGCGAACGGCTCCCTCGACCAGCACTTGCACAGCGGCGTCGACGACGCGCATCTGGACTGGAAGGCGCGCATGCGCTGCGCGGCGGAGGTGGCGCAGGGGCTGGAGTATCTGCATAGTCACGCCAGCCCTTCGTTGGTGCACCGCGACATCAAAGCAGGCAACATTTTGTTCGACGAGGACATGCAGGCGAAGATTGCGGACTTCGGGCTGAGCAAACCGTTGCACGCGGATCATCAAGTCACGGTCTCCACGCGCGTACGGGGTACGCACGGCTACGTCGACCCAGTGTACCTCATCAACGGGGTGCCGTGTGATAAGATCGATGTGTACAGCTATGGCGTGGTGTTGTTGGAGCTCATCACGGGACGGCGCGCCATCCAGCAGCGCGTCAGCTTGGTGACTTGGTGCAAGGATTTCTTAGACATTGAGGAGTCCGTGAGGCGGCATTTGCTGCCTCGCATGGTGGACGCCAGGATTATCCCCGCGGACGTGGTTTACGACCAGTTGTACGATGTGGTGAGAGTGGCGCAGATGTGCGTGGAGGATAGGCAGGAGAAGAGGCCCTCTATGAAAGAAGTGGTGGTGCGGTTGCACAACGCCAATTGCAAGGAATACTCGGGMAGCTCCGAAAGCAGCCTGGATGTAAGCATCACATGCATCACTTGCCTTTCCCCATTGTTTCTACGTCTTAAAGATTTCTCATGGGTTTCGTGTCTGTCTCGTTGTTTCTATTTTGCAGACGTCGCTGGATTTCACTTGCAGCAATGGCTCCACTTTCAGTTCCTTCAACGACCGTTCAATTGCGCCTTCGGTATACGCTCGGAGTAGCATCGGGTAAGTTGGGTTTAATCTCGTCCGTCATTTCTGCGAACCCTAAATCAAGCTCAATGGGAGGGAGTTCCTTTCCTTTCCTTTTAATGGTTTCGCGAYAGTCGGACCTCTTCTYATAAATCTTCTATAAAYCGTCATTCGACATTCTGGAATATTCTRCACACTTGCCACACGATCATCACTATAGCACTCTTGGCACACATTCAAACTTCGCTATAGTTATCTTTTGGGGACTCCAGGCACTCAAATGAAAGAGGCCAGGGCGAATTAGAATGCTGTATTTTTTTGGTGAGTCTTATCCCCATTTTCAAGAACATTTTTACGCACGAGAGTATGTATCATTTGGGGTTCAAAGTTCGGAAAATGGACTCCGATGAAAAGGAATTTCGTACTGTAAGGTGATCAGAGTTCGTGCGTTTTTGCAGGTCTCCCACGTATGAGATCAAAGACAACACGATTCTGGTGAAGTGCACAGTGGGGAATAATCGAATCGCGTTGCGGTGCAAGATCTGGCCGACACCCAAGAACTTCGGCTTGAACAAGATCGAGGCGACGCTGAACGGCGCGTTTCTGTGGAAGAAGGGCTTGTGGTGGTACAACGCCAAGAGCAGCCGGGAGTTCACCATCGACGACGAGATCGCGTTGACAGCGGAGTGGAATGTGACATTGCGAACTCCTGCCATGTTCAGCARGCACCCTCTTCCTGCTCACGATCCGAGGCGAAGCCAAGGTCCCTTTTGTGTGGAGTATCTCCGGCTCAAGGAGGACGGGCGCGTGTTGGTTGAGTATCTGGGTGACAGATCGCCGCTCCTTGAAAATTCGGTACGATTTGGGGTTACAGTCCATCTCACCTCATTTTCTTTTTGAAACCTACTTTTGAACAGCTGCTCATGGCATGACCATCTCATCTCATCTCATCTCTTGTGCTTGATTCGAATTCGTTCTGTTGGAATTGGAGTTTTAGCGCCTGGCTTGTGTATTCGATCGGCATTATTCTCGGCTTCTTCAGCCTGGTTTGTCAACGTAAATAGTTGCAATGAAACGCATTTCCGGAAGTTTCGGGGGTCTGTTTCAATTAGTTAGATGTGCAAAATAGGAGACAATGATTTGGTGAAGTGAGTGTACAGCTAGTATCTCATGATCCGGATGCAACTGGTAAGGTGGAAGCGCAGAGCTCATTTGAAATGGACCCCCGAAAATTAGGAAACGCGTTTTAATGCACTAAGTTATGTTACTTTGGTTCTGTATTGTCGTTGCAGTGTAAACCAGTTTCTAAGTAGTATAATAGGCATTCTGTAATTGCACCACCTTAGGGGACAAATGGGCGACTGTCACATGTGTATTTGCAATTCGAGAGGGTTGAGGGTAGTCATGACAGTCCTAGCCTTGGCACGAGAGTATGTGGCACCTAATACTCTTTGTATAGTTGGCACATTAAGCATATGACATTAGCATCCTCCAGTCAAACGGTGTTAGTCAAGAGGGAGTCAATTAGTGATTGAAGCAATATCAATATTGTCGTCGATGAGTACCCGGCCAATGAATTTRAGAGTAATAACGCCATGAATGGATATTGCGTAGGCACCGAGAAGGAAGAGCTCGTTCAAGAGGGGAGAGAGGATTTTGCTACCCAATGCAGATCTCRCATCAAATCACACGGGTGCCATAGTGTGTTGTCCCGTGCCATGGGCTGCTCAACCCTAGCCATGTAAGTCACCGCTAGCTTGTAGACGGAGCCACAGCATTTCGGATTATAGAGGCTCTCCATYTCATCTTYTCTAGTGCYASAATCTAATTTCGAAGTGGGTTTTAACTGGGTCTCAACCAATGTTGGAAATGAAACATGCCAATATTTGGAGGGAGAATTTCAGTTTTCTAAGTTCAGATAGAGAGCCCTCTACGGTAATAAATATGGACGAGCAGGAAGGGTTAGAATTCCTTGTGGATCTACTGTCCTCTGCGTTGCTTGCTTTCTAGTCTATTGGTACTGAGATTTGCAGAGGGTTTTTTCGCAGAGGGAGAGCTTGGARGCTAGACACAGCGTCGAGGCTAGACACACGGTGGAGGTGAGACACACCAGGAGGGTTTCCAGTTCCGGTTCAGGCTCTGGGTCAGTAGGACGGCGGCAAAGCATGAACAACACTCGAAGGACCTTGGTCGCAAGGCGTTCATCTACAGGACAGTTTGGTGAGTGGCGTTAATTCCCTACCATCGAAACTGAAGCTCAGTGTCGACTAAGATTTTGACCCTAATTTGAAGTTTGGAAATAATGATGGGACCCCCTTCCATGAAGACATTCAACATTACCACACAAGGCGTGAGTTACTCACCAAGCACCAAGCTTGCAGGGAACTGTAATTGTGGTTTTGCAACTATCTCTGAAAGAGAACAACCTGCACCCCCTTCTAGAAATTTATCCCTTCTGTGAGATGCTTTGGAAGGTGCTATGTTTCTCTGCAACCCTTGGTGCWAAACCTTCAGGTTCAAGGTGCGCAACTTCGGAAGGTGTAGTCTCCATCTTCATGTCTGTACTGTACTGAAGATTCATACATTATGCCTGAGTCGTTGGGGCCGTTTGTGCAACATACTTTTTACCTTATATATTTGATCTAATCTATGCGCAGCCTTTGTAGTGTACACTCAGTAGTTGAGAGCTGTAAATTTCTACGAGCAAGGTTTAGGGAGTTTCATATAGTTTCACTGCGAGCTGTACAGTACAGTCGGTTTAGGGTTGAAAATATACGGAGTTGTGTACATATGAGAAAARSC
>VACF01001436.1:0-86369 GCA_006891605.1 Pleurozium schreberi | reverse complement strand
AAGGAAAGGCGATTTCAAAGCATTTTTTTTGGCAAGTTCCAGAGAGGAACTGTACAGTACAGTACGCGTATGAGCTGTACTTCCACAATTGCCCTTGTAAGTAAGTTTTCTGCTCAATGTGGATTCTGATTCATCTTGATAGCTGCTTTGAAATCTCTCGTAAAACTTGTGGCATTGCTAGTCTTTGTGCTCAGCAAGTCTGCTTTATGATTATGGACAATCAATGACAAGGTAGCTCTCACCAGTTGCAGCACGTTTCTAAAACTGATTTTGCAGTGTTTATTGGTTCTGTCCAAAGGACAGAGTCTAGGGCATCAACTCTGGTTTTGAAATCTGAGTTTCCAAATCCTATCTACAACCACATTCACACTGCACAATCAAGTTGGGATTCAAGTGGAGATGTGAGGTCCAACTACACTAATGATTGTAGGCAGTGTTACCCATACTAACTATTTTAGAAATGCTATAAGTTTTTACTCTTCATGAAAAATTTTACAAAGTGCATGGATCCTAATAGTACTACAATTGGGAAAATTTTGTACCTATAATTGGTAAAAACATTCATCAAGAGTAAAAACTTATGACTATTTACTATCATTAGTATAGTGAATGAATTAACCTTTGACACAGTTTTGTGGTTACATTGTTCTTGTTCATATATAGGAGCCTAGGGCTGATTTTGGATATCCCTATTTTCATCACTTGAGAATTGACAATTTATTCATGTTAATGGAACTTGGGAGTCCTCTTTTTGACTTCCAACAAGGCCATTTATTATAGGAATCTTACTCAAATGCTTATTGGATGCAGTTACCTTCTTCATTTGAATGATCATTAGGATTGATAAGGGTTTGGATGCAAATGTGATAATTTTAACTTCAAAATTTTTGGTTGCCGAGAAGTAAGGTTATTTTTTTAACCATTAGCCTCATTTGGATACAAATGTGATAATTGAATTTCGAAATTGTGAAGATGTATTATAAATGCAACATAGATGAATAATTTAAATTTAAAGTCCCAAGGCATGATTTCAAGCCATTTTTTACTTTTGGGCAGGGCCTTCTTGGTGTAATGTTTGTTGGATTCTTGTTTCACTACTAATTTTAGTCCTAGAAACTTTGCAAGTTGTGGTTAATGAGGTTTTGCCTTGAAAGGACATTTTTAGAGTTCTGGGTAGTTTTGGGCAGTTTTGGGCAGCCATGATAGATAAGTCCAATTGGGCTGAAATTTATAATTCATGCTCTTGACAAGCTTGTTAACATGAAGCCAAAATTTCTAAGGCATAAAAGCACATGATTTTGACTTGCAAGCTTTTGAAATTGGACTTCATAAGTTTTGAATATTGCCCAAAGGAAGAAAAAGCGAGACAATGCTCATAGACACCATTACCTTCAAAACTCTTCATATTTTGACCATGCCCAATGAATTGACTACAATTCTGTCAATGTCACCCATAGCTTGTGGCTTGCTACAATGCAAGGTGCAAAGTATATTGATGAAAAGAACATCGTCTAGACTGTAGTTCCCAAAAATACCTCAAGCAGTAGGCACAAAAGACTTTTCGACATTGTAGACACAATAAAAGGAAGTGCACTTGCCTATACCACTTTATAAGGGAAGTTTCAAAATATGGAGTTGTGCAAGTAAACCATGTGCCTATTGCAGCGGCAACAACCCAATTTTCTAACAAAGCTACTTGCATAGAAAAGTTTTGTATTAAACCAAAAGAGTGTAGGAATAGTTTCTCTACCCCAATTCAAAATTTTGCCTTTATCTACTAAGGTGTAAACCAATGATCAATCCATAGAGGTTTCTTTGTTATCTTGTGTCTAAAATCAAGAGCTCTTGAATTTCTCTTAACAGACCTATAATCCCACCATTGATCTAGATTATCAAAACAATACTTCCAATACACTTCATCTGTCTCGTATATTCTATTATTGCTTGAACTATCATTGTGAAAAATCTTAGAAAAATTGCTCCAAGAAACTCTACACAAGCTACCGTCCAATATAACTTTTGAACTCTCATGCTTTCTTGGAACTAATAGCAAATATTAGAAACAAACCTCTAGTACCTTGTCGTACAATTGTTGAATTGCAACAATTAGAAGCCAAAGAAACAACACCACATGCTCAATCTACATCAAATTTGCAAGATTAGTCTTTATTCTTCCAAATAATTACACTCATTGAAATTCAATACGTAATATTTAAGGACAGCCACGAGGACAACACTTGCCATCAAATGTCTGTCAACATATTCAAGAACAAAAATGTATTTGTTGGAAGCACAATGAAATGCAACATTTGTGCAAGCACCAAGTCAAGACATCAACAATGGGGGTCATGAGCAAGAGAGAGTGTGTCGAGGAATAATGCTACAATTTACAATTCAGCTACTAGTCACATGCCACCTTGTACCTCTCGGTTGAATAAACATCCATTCATTCTTTGGAATAATCTTCGTTAGTGCTATATCAACTTACATTAGTCATAGAAACTCTTTGGTATAAAATTGCACTTGAATCCTTCCTTACCAATATACAAGATTATTATCTTGACTAGTTAGTTGTGTCGAACATAGGTCTTGTTATTAAATTCCTATATGCTTGGTTCTTGTTTGCATTATAGGATTATGAACAAGTTTGATGCATGGTTGATTGTCACTTAGAAGTAGCATGGCTTTTGTTGTATCTAATCCCAATTTATTTACAAGCATCTAATAATATAGTATGATTAGTTGCATCAATTAGGGCACAATATTCCACTTTAGTAACTTCAAAAGTTTGTGAATATAATTCATGAGGATTTGTAATGGCCAATTCATTTATAATGGTTGTTGAAGTCCTTTTTTATAGCATCAATAATGAAACCAATTGCRTGAGGATTATTTTTTGTCTACTCTTGCTCATAATCAAGTGTTATACAATCCTCAAAAAGTTCATTGCCTTCAAGATAAGCACTTTGCTCAAAGAAGTTTCATGATTTAAAACTTCCAAATATAAAAATCTTGTCCATTGAATCTCTTAATTCCAAAATTTATCCTGGAAATCATTAATTGATGTAAAACAAAGAATAGACAAACAAAACTATAATAATTCTAGCAATATGCTACTAGCTACTATACTATTGTAGCTATTATATGTTCAAAAATTGATTAAGATTAAAAAAATTTGAAAAATCATATAAATTTTAGAAGCTAGATGAATTACAATGTTTTCTCATGACTTGGAATTGTATTAAGGTAGAAACACCCATTAGCGCACGTGTACCCAATCTTGTACCATAAACTACACCTAATTGCGTCCATTGGTTGTAGTTAATATGTCTTACAAATACTTGATTGTGATTGGCTGACACATATGAATGACACATACTTAATTCTGATTTTCTGACTGCTGATTTTGGCAGTGTTCAGATTTAGGTACACCTACAGGACAGTTCCAGTGGTCTAGTGAGCCGAAACTTCAAAAAATCATAGAAATTACTTACAATATCCAAAAAATCTAATTATTTTTTTGAATATTCATGATTTTCACTCGCTAATACTCCAAAAATATTATTTTCAGAAAAAGTTGCGTTCAACTATGCTGAATTGCTTAAATGATTGGTTTTGGGTGCTTTCACCTTATGTTTAGTTCATTAGATGTTTTTTTGACCCTCTAAAAGACTGCGAGTTCCCGGGCTGTGAGAACACATTGGGAACTCTGGGAACTCTGCCACGTAGGCAGTATGATGTGGCATAGAGACTTCCATGTCAGATAATATTAATTAATTAATTAATTAATTATTATTTATTTAAAAAAAATTGATTGATTGATTGATTGATTTTTAAAACTAGTTTTCGGTTTCTTTATACTTTCTAAGATTTCTGAATTTTTATTTATTTATTTTTTTGAAATTCAAAATTTCAGACCAGCAGTCGCTGGTTCCCTGTGCAAGGAACAATTTCAGGGAACAGACCTGAAACAGGCTCTTGCGGGGCTGAAAAAACATCTAATGTAAACAAAGATTATGATCTCATAAGTTTTGAAACAAGAAGAATCTCATTTAGCCCAATAAGTTGTTGGAATGTTTTTAGGATTGTAAAGATGAGTAGGAAAAATCTTCTTACATTCCATGATTAGGAATATGTTTATTCTTTTAGTATTTTGTATTAAGATAGGAGAAGATTTAAAAGATCAAGAAAATCAAAAAAGCCAAATATTGAGAAAAACATCAAGGTCAAAGATGCTTAAGTAAAAACTAAAAATGTGTAACAAAGACTGATGAGAAGCTAAAGCACAACATATGTGAATAATAGTCCATAACCTTTGAGTTGCTCCCAAATAAGCAATACAAATAGACAAAAGTATTGTTTGCGAAGCATTCAATATTGGTTAATCTTCGGGCATTTTGAATTGCAAGCATATTTGTTGCTAAGTCTTTGTAACTATCAYAAAAACATTCTAAATTTATTTAAAATATTGTGAGAAGTTTTACTAAATAGGAGCTTCAACAGTCAGAGAGATGAAGACAAAAAATGCCAAATTATGTGGATGAAGACCATAGAATCTTGTAAAAAGAACTCTTTCAAACAATAGTAACTAAGTTATAATCTCAGCATTGGGGAATCTACAAAGCAATCTATAGTTAAGCATTATACTCCTTTTAATGCTCTATTGGAGTTTCAAGCAATTGTGTCACTTTTTCTGACAAAATAGAGGAAAAATATAATGCACATAATGCCAACATAATATTGTTGCACTAGTGCATTAGAGTGTTAATGGTTGTCACAATGCGGGTTGGAACTTTTGATGCTAATACTTCTTTGTTGCTCTTAGTTTGCTCTAAGAATTTGGATTAAAAAAAACCATGCCACAAATAGAAATGATTCAAACTAAGCAAAATTTACCTTCAAAATAAAAAAATACAAAATTTATTGAAGATTCAAAGTATGCAAACTTATCCTCAAAATTGAAATTGTAATATTGAATTTTAAAGTATGAACTTTGACTACCATCATTTTTTAATTAGCATTATAGAATTTGATAGCTAAAGAGTTGAGGGCATTCATGACAATTATAATAAAATCTTCATTTAGATTTTGCAAATGAGTTATCAAAATTAGTATTAGCAATATCATTTTAATTTTTTGCAAAGGATGTTGTAATTTGCATTATATTAGATAATGGCAATCAATGCTACAATCTTCAAAAGAATCAACGCTAAAATCTTCAAAAGAATTATGCAAATGAGTACTTATATGCAAGTTGCTATCTAAAGCATGTACTAACATATAAATTATTTTTTATATGTAGACCTTAAAAACTATAATCTCATCAAAACCTTCTAAATCCAATATATATCTTTGATCAATCACAAAATATAAATGTCTTGGCATATTTTTACATAGTTTTCTTGATTCCCTTCACTCTAAAAAATCATACACTTCTAATTTTTGTTTTCTAATTTTAAAATACTACCACCTTAAATACAAATATTGAACCAAATGCAACAACTAATAAGGATGTTAGTTGCAATGTGTAAATCATTAAGAAGACTGTATTATAGGATAATCAAGCATAGAATGATTTTCTAATAAGGAAAATTGGAAATCGCAAACTTCCAAAAAATAAGCACATTGATTTTTTAATTTGTAAAAATAAAAATATATTTTAATTTAAAAAAAAAAAAAAAAAACACCATTTGTAACCCTACGGAGATGATCATTTACAGAAAGAGACACCAAAAATAAAATTTTCCATATTTCAAATGCTTACAGAGAAATCTCACTTCGCAAACTTTCACATATATAAATATAGACAAAGCCCACCAAATTTTGATTCCAAATTCTTTTGAGTGGGTACTTACTAAATAATATTGTATACTAGGGTTTTATTTTCATTTATTTTAGACAATGCAAAGAGCGATAATCACTGCAATGAAGCTATTTACATCAATGAAAATGGATGAAACTTGAAATCTATGGATGAAAATTCATCTATTCATCTAGAATGATGTACATTCATCCAAAATAGAGCTATACCATTCCAAGATTTGGTAGCAAGTCAACAATTTCATCCACTAAAAGCAAGAATATCTTGTCAAATATTCCCTGTAAAACAATTTCATCGCCAACAAATAATATTGCTCTATACCTCTAAATTGCAAGAGCAAGAAATTTTCAACAATCAATGATTCCTACCAATTAAATTTAGAAAATCATGAGGAATTAGATACAAGTTTAGAATGCCTAAATCTAGTCTTACTAACTATGAATTTATACTATGTTGGATTGTTTTTCTCAAAATTGTCTTTGAAAAACATTCAACACACAAGGTGTGACAAGAAATAGAAGAATTTTATTTTGTAATAACTTATTGTAATTGGATTTGGTGGTGTGATTTTCCATCACATATAACATCAATGCCTAGATAGTTCTTTTTGAAAATGTGGCAAATATTTTATTGAAAAAACACCAAGGTTTTTGAAGAAAAGTTCCAACAAAAGAAAATTTGGTGCATTGACAAAGCTAACCAAAAAATACAACTAAAATCTTATTTGAAGTTTGATTTTATAGTATTATTTTATTTAAATATGCTAA
This sequence comes from Pleurozium schreberi, assembly GCA_006891605.1. Taxonomy (NCBI): domain Eukaryota; kingdom Viridiplantae; phylum Streptophyta; class Bryopsida; order Hypnales; family Hylocomiaceae; genus Pleurozium; species Pleurozium schreberi. The sequence continues at coordinate 79,781 of VACF01001436.1, read as the reverse complement.
CTGCAAATTCAAAGACCAAATTATAGTATCGTAGAATTTTAGGAGTTAAAATGGATTTATAAATAATAGGAATTAATGGAGTCTATCAATATGAACCATATTTTAATATTAGCTTGATGCTTCTAAAACATCTTCAATGTRTAATCAACCCTAAACCATTTAAACACTCTACAAAATGAACAAAAAATGTTTTAAAATGATCTTACATTTTGTGAATTCAAGTCAATACTTTTAGTTATTTTATTATACTTAGTACATTTCAGCTACTCTTAGATGGATCTTGCACTTAGATTGCAAATGTAATGGAAATTTGTCTTACCATCTCAATAGGATGCCTTAACCCCTAAAGGTCTTTGACTAAACTTTCAACAAAAACGCTCCAAAACTGCCATTTCTAGTGCAAGTACCAAATTTTACAAAAAAAAACATTTTTGGACAAAAGTAACCGTAGGATCTTGTATTAAAATACTTTGGGAAGATGTGGAAAAAATTTCAGATTTTTTCACTCTGTGGATTGCAAGATATCTGCGTTTAAAGTGACAAAAATCCTTTTTTGAGCCCTGCGAAAATCCGGGCAGCTGCACTTCAAAAGGCCACATTTGTATGAAAAAATGTCCAAAATGGTTGTTACTCTTTGGATTCATTCTTTAGGTCAAGTTGGAGACACTCTTGAAAATTTTCAATCATTTGGAATTGTACAACATGTAGGAAAACAATAGTAAGTAGAAAGAAGTAGAGAATGATTCAAAATACTAAATTGTTAAAAATTTATTTATGAAACTGAAAATTGCCAATCCCAATGGTTGAAATGTTGTAATAAACAATCTGCACCCAATATTTTGATTTTTTTTCAAAATTATTGAAAAATGAGTTAAATAAAGGACTTCAAAGTTTATTTTAGCGTAGAGATTCCATGATTGCCCGCAAACAAAAATTCTTCATAACTTTTGACTCGTTGATCAAACTTGAGTAATTCAAAGCTTCTCATGTACATATAGTTGTAGATAATCATTTTCAAATTTTTATTTCTGAAAAAAGTCATTTTTTCAGATCTGCCCGGACTGCCCAGAGATCAAAGAAAAGTACGTATATTGCAATAACTTTTTAACCATGTAGTCAAAAGTCATGAAAATTGTTGGGCCTTAAAGCTACTYCTCGGACACATGTTGTATGAAAATTTCAAAGAAAAAAACTATAAACTCCATTTATAGTGAGCTGCCCAAAATTGCTATGTTGCCAAAAAAACGCAGTTTGGTCCTTTAGGGGTTAAAATTGATGTGCTATATTTTCTACAAACACAAAATGTAGTTTAGTGTGCAAATGTAAAATTCCATATTGTGCATGCATATAAGTGTATATGTCTTGAGATATTTGCTTCTAAATATGTAAACATTGGATGATTGGTAAGTAATATTATACTTCATAATGTAATAAGTGAAGGAACTCTAACGTCATATAAGAAACTTTGGCCACAAAAAAGCATTAAATTAGGCTACGGAAAGAGTAATTGTTTTATCAAGTACATGTTTGGAATCTAAAAAACATGAAAATGTGCTACTACCAAACCAATATAAGCCTACTTATAGTTTTAGTGAGAATACAAGAAAGTTTTTTTATTCTTAATTAAGTGAGACAATATTAGTATATATACACTTGGAATCTTTTCCAATATTGGTTAAGAATCTAACCCCTAAAGGACCAAGGTATTTTTTTACAAAAGAACAATCAAAATTGTCATTTCTATAGCAAAGAGTAAAAATTTGAAAATTGTTTTTTTTTGCACATCTAACCATAGGATCTTATACCTAATTAGTATGAGAATATGTGGTAAGAATTTCAGGAATTTTCACCGCATGGATTGCAAGATACTTGCATTTAAAGTGAAAATAAGTTTTTCGGCATACAGTAGGATTAGATTATTTGACTTTGAACCTTCTTAACCCCTAAAGTCCCAAGTGTCCCCTCGGAGGACACTTGGGATTTCGGGCAGGCTCTTGTGATCTCAATTTTTGGCATAATTTTTGAACCTTTTTTCGATGATAGAAAATGACATTATCTTTCTGAAAATATAATTTTTGTTTCAATCAGTGCCCGAGGGCAAAAGTTATGCCATATTATGCACAAATTTCTGTTCTTTGGGTAGAACAAAAAAATCACTAAAATACGGATTTTTTTATTTTTTATTTTATTTTATCAAAGATTATATTTTTGTATACATGTGTAGCTTTGATTCATTCTATTTGGACTAATAATGAGAAAGTTATGGACAATCTTGTTTTTCGGGCAATCTAAGCATCTTCTTGAAAAAATAACTTATAAGCTTCATTCTAAGTGCAATTTTCACAATTTTTTGAAAAAGAATGTTGGACAAGGTTAAGTTTACTTGCCAAAACAATCTCGCCGTTGGGATCACTGTGTTTCAATTCCATCTTGGAGCTATTAATCATTTAGTTCTTTTTTCCAATCTTGGACCTACTTCTACTTAACAATTTTTTAATGATTGAATATCAAGTGTGTTTTTCTTGAATTTTTTTGTGCTGATCTTCAACTTGAATCGTCAACACACAAAATTTTAATTTCAAGCTCAGTAGAGCAAAAAAATTTGATTAGGAAGCTTAAAAGCCAAAAAATCCACGCATAGAATGAATAAAAGAGCTTGTTTTTTTCACTTTAACGCAGATATCTAAAAATCTTTGCAATCAAAGTTTGTGAAAATTTTCAAACACATTCGTATACTAGTCTAGTGCAAGATCCTATTGCTAGGTATGCAAAAAAATTGAAATTTTTGAAAGCTTTGCACCTTGCAATAGAAATGGCAGTTTTGAATGATTTTTGAGAGAAAAAAGGCCTTGGGACTTTAGGGGTTAACTTTAATTTTTTGCACTAGGGGCGTTGCAAGAAAGGGCGTGCGATTTGCGTAGCGTTTTTGACTGTACTCATTTTTTTCTTCGGGAGTACTTTAAAATTAGAAAAAAAATGTTTAAAAATAATAAAAAAAATGTTTCATGTATGAACCTTTATAAAGAAGGTATCCTAGGAAGGAAAACCATAGAAAAATTCTCTAAGTAGGAGAACTAGAAAAGTGCAAAATTTCATGAAACTAGTTGTTGTCACTGGAATTTCACATTTTAATTTACAAAAATAGGAAAATACATTTTTTTTAAAACTAAAAATTGGCCATTTGGGAAGAGTTGATGGTGATAAAATTTCACCAAAAAAATGATCTAAGAACCATCTTCAATGTTCAAAAATGGCACGCAATCAGAGTGTTGTTTGTACTCATGTGGAGGACATAAAATAGCATATTTTCAAATTTCCTTTCTTAGGTACATGCTTTCCTACTATTCAAATAGATCATGAAAGTTTCAACTCCAAATCATTAAATTTGGGGACTCGTAACGTAGTGAAAACACCAAAACCTCAAAGTGTGACAAATTAACAAAAATATGTTTTTAATATAAATAGATTTTTTTTTAATTTCCAAAAAATAAGGGATCTGATCACCATAAAGTTAGACATGTTCAATAAAAATTTCATGTTCATTGGACTTGTGCTTCAAAAGTTATACCCCAAATTAACAAGGTCACTTCAATTGTGACGGGAAATAGTACCACCTTTCTTGCAATCACCCACCATAGAATTTAGAGCTTTGAATCTTTATGGTGGAAAATTTAGTTGGGAGTCTAGGAAAAAATAAATAAATAAAAAGCATAAATTTTATTCTTTAAAAAAATTGTTAAGTAGAAGTAGATACAAGATATTAGAAAAACTAAATTATAATAATTAAATGGGTGAATGCAAGAAAGACTAGTACTGTTTTGCGTCACAATTTGAATTGTGGAGTTTCCATCCACTATAACTTTTGAAGTATGAAACCAATTGACTTGAGAATTTTATTGGAGATGTCTTGCTTGATAGCAAATAGATTCCTTATTTTTTAGAAATTTTAAAAAATCATTATATATTTAAATTTCAATTTAGCTAATTTGTCACGTTTTGTAGTTTCGAGGTTTTAGTACTGGGGAGTGCCAAAAATTAATGATCTAGAGCTGACATTTTTGTGGTCTATTTCCACACTAGGTGCGCATGCATCCGCCAAAGGGAATCTAAAAAAACATTATTTTATGTCCTCTACATGCGTGCTAAAAGGGGTCTCTTGCGCGTGCATTTCTGAACATTCAAGWTGGTTTTAAGATCATTATTTTGGTGAAATCTCTTTATCATAAAGTTCTCCCAAATTTACAGCTTTTAGTTTTTAAAAAAAATTACATTTCCTATTTTCTACAAATTTAAACATCAAAACACCTATTTTCATGAAATTTTGTACTTTTCTAGTTCTCCTACTTAGAGAATTTTCCTACGCTTTTCCTTCATAGTGTACCTTCTTCTTATAGGTGTATACATTAAATATATTTTTCACATTTTTTTAAAATTCTTTTTCTATTTTTACAGTACTCCCACAAAAAACATGAGTACTATACTAAACGCTACAAAAACAAGGGAGGCTTTCTTGCAATCACCCAAATCTCTAAGATGAAATTGAAATGCAATAATTTCAATTAGGACTTTAGGAGAGTGTTTTAGCAAAAATAAATAAATCATGTGGAAATTCTTTTCTTAAGAAATTGTAAAAATTGCATTAAGAAAATGAATTCTCCAAGTTATTTTTTTCAAAAAAGAATGCTTTGATAGTTTGATTGTCTAAAAAACAAGACTCTCTATAACTTTCTCATAACAAATTCAAATGGAATTAATCAAATCTTTCTATATAGACAAAAATATAATCTATGAGAAAATTAAAATTAAAATTAAATTTTTTATTTTATTTGTGGTTGCCCTCTCTTCCTTGCTTTGAGCTTATTTGAGCTTATTTAAGCTTATTTGAGCTTGTTTTTTGGATTGGATTCATTATTCAAAAGTTGAAGTAGAGGACAAGATAGCGTGTTGCAAAAGTGTTCTCAAAACGGTCAATGTTTCTTGCAATGACGCATGCTCACTTTCTAAATTTGAATGACTTCAAAAGCTTGCTTGTACAAAACTAATGAAATTCATCCAACAATGTTGTAAAAGCAATTTTTATCTACTTTTGTTTAGAGCCATGACAGCTTGGTCACTTGATGCTTCACTAAATAGTGAAATTAGGTTGCCTTTACAATGAGATTGCCTTACCTCCAATAAAGTTACCCTACAACCCATCAAAGTCAAAACATATTTCTATAAATATTTCCATTATTTTATACAAGTAGACGGAGGTTCGTGAGTTCCAACTACACTAATAATTAGTTCAAAAGTAGTGCATTCTTGATTTCTTGTTCAACAACAATAAATATTCATATTGTGTGGAATGCCAAGAAATTAGTGTGGGGCAATTTAATTTCACTATTTAGTGCACATCATCTAATCCTTCCTCCACCCAAGCCCTCGTAGACTACACTAAATAGCGAAATTAGATTGCCTTTACAATTAGGTTGCCTTACCCCAAGAGAGTTATTCTATAAGCCATCAAAGTCAACAGATATTTCTACAAATACTTCTAATTCTACACATGGAGGTCCATGAGAGCATTCCCACGAGAAGAGTTCCCTATCCCTATCCAGATGAAATTCATTCGGATAGGGAAGACCCCCTTCCACCAGCATCCCCTATCTCTAAAATTTGGGGAATTGGAAGGCCCAATTCCCAAAATTGAATGGGAGATAGGGAATTGGGAAATGGTAAACCCTATTCTTGAATTTACTATTGTTGCATGATGTGTGCTCCCATGACTTGGCGTTGGACTATTACTTTTCCCTTGTTATTATATTTACCAGTGCATCTTGACTTTACCTTGCCTAGATTTAGTATAAAGTATGGATTTGGAGAAGCATGGGAAGGAAGCAGCTTCCCCATCCCTATATTTTTGAATGAAGAATGGGGATAGAGATAGGGACGGGGAAGAGGCCGGTGGAGATGCTCTGAGTCCCAACTACACCAATAACTAATTAAAAAACAGTGCATTCTTGTACATGTACAGTAAATATTTATATAGTGTGGAATGTAGAGAAATTAGTGAGGGGCAACCTAATTTCACTATTCACTGTAGCTAGCCAGGTGTTCACAACTGTTCCGGGTTTCTCTACAACASCGGAAATACCGAGAAGGTATGCACACGGAACCCTGGGCAATAAATATGGAAAGCACCGGCACTACAGGTGTGTGCTACTGTAGCTAGCTTCGACCGATCACAATCAATCTTCATGAGTGAGGGACCTATCGCCCGGGCCTTCTGTTGACGGTTGTCATCTCTCCTCGACGAAAATGTTTTGTTTGTTTACTTGTTTGTTTATTCGAACTTGAACTAAGTTTTTCTTTTGACACAAATCAAGGAGGAAAAGGGAACTTGAACTTTTCAATCATTGTTTGACATTCCTGGAGCTACAGTACTACAGTAGATATATTGCCACTGCTGTGCATGCATATGTGGATCCAACTACAGTAGCTAGCTCTGTACCGATCCCACCTGATGAATCTGATCAGGTGCCATTATAGATACCTCCGTGCCCGCCGCCTGACGCACGCCAGTTCTGGTTCACATTACACACCACACGGCACGTCTGATCATCGAACTTCAGTTGCAGTGACAGATCGATCGATTATAAGGAACCTACAGGAGCTAGCTACTCCACAGCTAGCACGAGCGACTTCAGTTTGGGCGGGGGCGGAGACTATTTCAAAAGATTTTCAAAAGATTCAAGATTATTTCGGTGAATTGCCATTCCTGGGCATGGGCCGGGCTACTGTTCCAGCATAAGAGGAGTCTCGACGAGCACCGCACGGACCGGTCTAATATTAGCACAGCGGAAGGAAGGAATGACATCACGGTAACTGAGTCATACCCGAGTTACCATTCTTTCGATTCATCCCTGAGCTGCTCGCACGTGAGTAGTACCTGAGTGGATAAATTGGTGGGTAAGCTTAATGCTTTTGTGAGAGAGTTGGCTACTTGGGAAATAAACGGTACCTTGAGTTTAGTAAGATTCTTTGGAATTGATCGTCAAATTTTCATATGCAACAGTTAGTATGGTCTTCGTCCCGACTTGATCCGAGGATCAGCTACTTATCAGTATATCATCCAAACACCATCACCAAAGTATATATGAACCCATGATGTAAGATATGAATGCCATAGAAAGTAAATTGCAAAAATAGCATTGGAAGTTTGGACCTTATTATCAAGGTCCAAACTTTCGTACCTTTGTTTTCTTTGATACTATCCGAAGACTCATTTTGATAAGGCTGGTCCTCTGCTACGACTTTGCCGGATATGTAAAAACTTATACCTGTCTTAAATTAGAAATTTTTCGGCCTTCTTGAGCTGACTAAAGTCACAAATTTGGCGCCCATAATCACCCCAATTTCCCCGAAATTTGACGATAATAACTTCACTGCAATACATTAGGTCCAAGCCATTACTTACAGACTGTCGGCAAAGCCCTCTGATTCTGTGGAACTTCATTGCAAGGCATCCGCTTGTTCGCTACAGTGGTAACGTTTCTGAGCTAGATTCCTGGACTCAAGTCAACGTACCTGAACAAAGATCTCTTCCCATTTATTCCACGAGCCAGTAGCCCAGTTGCCCCAGTACCGGTATCCAGAATTCCAGATTCCTTCGATGACTCCGAAAATCACGAGTTTCCCGTCCTAGCCCGTCAAGCCTGCGCCTTTACTATTTAGGAACGCTGATCTCGAGGACGGAGGACCTCCATTCCGAAGGCAGTCCATGCCACCTGGTGAATCGATAGTAAGTTACTCGATCAAAAGCAGGCTGGCCGATCAGATTGCGGCGTGCTAGCACACATCATATCATGCCCTTCATTTTAATAATAAAAGTACTCCATAAGTCCATATCTGCCAAAACTGATATAAATATTGTACACGAGAGCAACTGAAAGAAGTCAAGTTGCAATTGGCATGCTAAATATAATTCCGGAAAAAGAAAATCCATTATAATTTCCAGCAGACAATACCATTTTTAGCTTCGACACTGGAGTGCATGCAATTTGCCGCCTGATTATTACTAACCGAAGGACCGCTTATTTATTTATATAACCGCTTTTGCAATCTAGCTCCTTGGAAGGACTGACTGACTTTTGGAAATTGCAATGTCCTTGAACTTGCATACACATCATGCATGTGGGTGCTGCTTGCTCGCTCTCGCAGTCTCTCTCGCTCCCCGAGGCCGGAGCACCACATTGCGAGCTTCTCGAGGGACCGATGGTTTTCGGGACTTCCGTCAGCCACTTCGGCAACGACACACAAGCCTGTGCGCACTCAGATTCGAAATACTTTGGACCATGATGTGAGATTACTATTCCAATCATGGGGTCACCTGTTTTCTAGCTTTATTCTTTATTCTTTTTCTTTTTTAATTTATTTGTCAAGAATATATAGATGTTAACAATTCGCCTCATATTTTTTAGAATAACGTGTTTCAGTTGCTTGACTGAAACATCTATACCTGTCGTGGTTTAATTTTTGAGCTCTGGCCACTTGAACTACAGAATTTTGACTGTCTGAAACACAAATATGAGTGTGAATTTCACCTCCAATTGAGCGAGCGGTTCTTCATTGATCAAAGTCTAATTTTTTTTTTCTTGGTACCGTAAGGTATCTTTTTGTTGCACATATAAATGTGGCTGAGGTGGCATGTATATTTTGTGTTTCTGTAGAACGCAATTACTTTCCATTTGTATCAAATTTGAGTTGAAATTCGTTTGCAGCAATTTAATTATGTTTCAAATGGGCAGGCAAATGGCATGAGCTTACTTTGCATCATGGGCTTCTTCCTTCCTGGCACCTGAGACTCTAACGTGTGATGCCAAATAGTACAAGTGTTTCTTGCAATCACCCTAAGATGACATTTTTTTAGACCATGTTCAACCTCAACTTTGTAGGAACTTACCTCAATTTTTAGTAGGCGCTTTAAGAAAGAATTGTTCTTTCTTTAGAAAAATGGACAGATGGAGGGGGGACAAATGGATGGAACTTGATTGAATAGAAAGAACAGAAAGCCGGCACCAAATTACAAGTCTCTTCAGCCACCAAACCACTCCATGGAAATAGCCAAAACAAACTCAAAAGTCTTAAGTGATTCAAAAATGACCACCTTTTAGTCTTCGCTAAAGTGACAAACATGGGTGTGTAAGATGACATTGTTAGACTATGTTCAATCTYTAAAAGAACATTTTTTTCTCAAAGGGACCATTAGAAATTGGGATAAGTCCCTATAGAGTCAAAGATGATTGGAAATTTTTGAAATTTTGATGGAAGGTGTGAAAATGATATCTCTTYGATTATTGAAATAAAACATTAGAGAATTTTTGTTTCAAGAGAGCCTTGAGGGGAGGAGTTTGGAATGCATAGTTGCTACAATGTTTCCAAAACCTTGTTTAATATGTCCTACAAATCCAGTACATACAAAAATTGCATACAAAACCTACATACTCAAAATTCCATAGGGGGTATAACTGACTAATGGGTCAATGGATTTTCATATTTGTGTACTCTAAATTTTAATTTAAATTTAAATGAAGTTTGTTGAACTAGTAGGCTACACTTGTTTGTCGTACTAAGGTAGAATGACTCATTGTTACCTCCTTTGCTTGTTGCACATATTTAGACTTGCAATTTAATCTATTGCAATAGAATGGCAAATGAGAAGAAAAAAAATCATATGTGTTATTCAATCCACTTTTGAGTAGGAAAAAATGACACTAGGTAGATGGTCAAAGCAAAGTGACATATTGCTTTGATTCAATTGTTGCCTTTAGAAGAAAAATATTCTTGTCTGTTTTGATTCTAATGTGGTTCTTTTAATAATATGCTCCCTACAAAGGTGCAATTAACAAAAATCTACAAGCCACCTTTAAGATCTTAGAATGATGAATTAACCTTTACATGTGTAGAAACCACATGGTGGTGGTCATTAATGTTATGACTTTTTAACCCAATTCCAAACCCTTAAACCCAAATCTACTATGAAGTTGACATAAAGTCAAAACTTTGAAGTTTTCACTACATTAGGATGCAAGACAACACAATTGGCCCCAACAATAGAAGTTGCAACTGAGAGTGGGTCAATTTGGGGTCTACATAGATAGATAGAAACTCTGGTCCCAAAAGAGGCCGGCGTGAATGAAGGGGGTCTACATACCTTAGTGCATGTGACACTAATTATGCAAAGTCACATTGTTTTGAGTGTTGAGATATTATTGTTGTTTTTTAAAATTCTTCAAAATAGATTTTTGTGGTTGCACTGATCTTTCAGGTGACCCTAAATTCTACATGTCCCATCTCWAAACTTGCTTGTGAAAACTAAAGAAATTGTTTTTTTCGTTTTCGGACCAATGGTCATGTGGCCTCCATTTTTTAGAATGTTCTGAGGTATCCCCCTGCCACTCTTGCCAGTCCATGGCGGCCGGGCATTCAGCCTGCAGTCAACGTCGGTGGGAAGCTTCTGGTTTCTGGGCTAGAAACAACCCAAAAGCCTGCTTCTTGCGTAGTACGACATAAGGTGGGTACCCTAAAACCCGCCGCTTTTTGCTACTGTACCTTGTTGCTATCTATTAATAGAATGGTCAAATTCTCATAATTTTTTGTTGGCAAGTGAAAGGAGGTTTCAACGCATCAAAGAATGTGACATTTGGATACAATATGTGAAAGTTGTGAAGGGTCAGTTTTGTTTGGTAGATGCTCTAAAAAAGTTTCTTCAATGTATGTACATATTGATTTTGGATATATACACAGTGAGTGAGTGATTGTGGTGGCAGTTATAGGTATGGGAACTTTTGGGTGTACCCACCTTAATCCTAGAAGAGCCTTGAGGTTTCTCTATACGACCCTTATTTAGTTTTATAAATCTTCAATTGTAATACATTATTACTTACGTACTATCATAGTCGTTAATTTACTTTGTAATGAAAAGTATTCGGTCAAAAAAATTCTGATAAAATACTACCGTATTCATAATATATTATACGACTACAAAGCACTTTTAGGCTCTTCTAGGGTTAACCCCTAAAGGATCGTCATGCGTTTTTTGGCTACATAACAATTTTGGGAAGGTATGTGTGGTGGAGATTTCCTATTTTTGGCCCTAATTTTAATAGAAGGTCGAGGCGAGGAATAACTTTCATATGCACTAAACTTCATGTCATTTGGATATACGAGTCAAAAGTTATGGCCTAATATGTTCCTTTTTTTTTCTTCGTAAATGGGCAGTTTGGGCAAATAAGAAAAAATAACTTTTTTCAGAAAAAAATTTGATATTGATTTTCTAGAGCTATGTATATATATGGAAAGTTTTGAATCATTCCATATTGATCACTAAGTCAAAAGTTATGAGGATTTTTTGTTTGCAAGGCAGTTATAGATTATCTACTCTAAAATAAACTTAGAAGTCCTTCATCTTTCTCAATTTTCAATATTTTTGCAAGGATGTAGATTGATTATTAAAACATTCCAACCATTGGGATTGGCATTTTTCAATTCCATAATTAAATTCTTAACAATTTAGTATATTGAATCATTCCCTACTACTATCTACTTACTATTTTTTTTCCTATATGATGTACAATTCCAAATGATCTGAAATTTTTTAAGCATGTGTCCACCTTGTCAAGGAAAAAGAATCCAAAGAAGCACCACCGTTTTGGATATTTTTTCATAGAAAAGTGAGCTTTAGAAGTGTTGCTGCCGTGTTTTCGAAGGGCCAAAAAAATGATCTTAGTGACTTTGAGTGCTTATATCTTGCAATCCACGCAGTGGAAATTTCTGAAATTTTTACCACATGTTCTCAATTCAGCATACTACAAGATCTTATGGTTACTTGTGTCAAAAAAAAGTTTTGTTTCAAAAATTTGACATGTGTACTAAAAATGGCAGTTTGGGAGCAGTTTGGGAGCAGTTTTGGTGAAAAAATAGTTATGGAACTTCAGGGCTTAATCAAACTTGAGACTACCTAAAATACCTTTTACCAAATCAAATTTCACATCTTTCATCCAATTTTCCACATTTCATCTAATTTTAAATACAAAACAATAGCAGCTATTGTGGATAGGCAGTTACTACTACTTTTTGGAATTTTGGTACATTGTGATAAACAATGTATCCAAAAGTTTTAGATTGGATTATTTGTCATACCCCTCCAATATTATTGGGGGTATGAAATATAATCCAATCTGAAAATAACATGAAAATCTCAGTACCCCCCTTAGTATTATATTTTTCAAACCAAACTTGATTTTCGTATTCATTTCTATATTTGTATATATATCTCGTACATATACATTATATATACCGTATCCCAATATTTTGTATTCCAATATTCATATGCTAGTATACCATATCCTAGTATTTGTATCTCAGTATTTGTATCCCAATATTCATATCAAGATCAACGACAGGGAAGGTCAACGACAGGGAGGGGGGGAGTAATTTTTAAGAAAAAAATCAATGGCCTCTGATACGGGGGAGGGGGGAGGGAGAGGGGGAACTAATGCAATCCAGGAGGTGGACGCCTATTTTTGGCTCATTGTCATTGTCACTACCGTCTCTACCGTTTGTAGAAAAGAAAACTAAACTGATGTGAACTGCCACCAAGTGGGTTCCCTCAGAGTTGAATGGATCAAAGGACGGAGAGCTCCGTCATTAATTCCCCGTTACCGTCAATCAGTTGCTGACTCTGCACATGCCTGGCCACGTCATAGCGCCAGCGGGGACGAGCATTCAGCCTATCTGGACGTGAGTGGCGGGAGGGACCGCCGGGTGGCGGAAGGGAGCTTTTCAAAAACCTCACGTTAATTTAATTTGTCACGTGATGCAAATTAAACCGGAATTCCTGGCCCCTCGGGCACAAGGGCGAACGCATCGTGGTCTTGGAGTGCCACTTGGACGAATACGAGAGCGGGAACTGCCACGGTGGAAAATCAGGTCGTTAGAGCGTTCCCGACGGACGGACGGAGCGACGGACGGACGGACTGCTCAGTCAGTCTTTTGTTGGGAGGATTCATCACCGCTGCCTCTGATTGGATGAGAAAATTCAGAACGAATTTCGGCAGAATAATAATAATGGTGGCTGTGAAATGCAATAAATACCGTATATGGCCTGCTTGAAAGTCCBGGGCAATAAGTTTTACAAAAGGCAGCAATTTGCAAGTCAAGACAAACATTGAAACCCCAAATTGCTTGACGGATAGGAAAAGAGGGAAAAAAAATCCGTGGCCCTACCCAACTCAAGGAAAAGAAAAAGAAAAAGAAGTTTATGGTGGAACACTAAATTGACCAATTTGTGAGGGGGGGCATAAGTGACATTAGTTAGTTGACAAATAGTGTGATTTAGTACATTAGTGTCGTACGTTCTACTATAACAAATCAATGTTACGGTAAAATTAGGTCAGATTTGGCACAAATGAATGTTACCATTAGATTCAGCACATTGGTGCCAAAATAATTTAATTTCAGAATTTAAACAATTGGGCGGTTCAATTTAGATTTCTTAGTTTTTGGCATTTTGCTCTGCCTCAATTTTTTGACACTTCTAATTGTGGATTGATTTTTTTTATTCATGGATAAATGTATTCTTTTTTTCTGAAAGATGTCAAGAATAATCGTTGGCTATTGAAAATTAGCAATAATGAAATTTTTTCAAATTTTAAAAAGTAATTGTACAATTTTAAACATTTCCCAAATTTTCCAAATTATTTACAAAATTGACCTACTACATAGGGTAGTAGTGAAAACATAATCTATATAGACTATGTGGTGGAATGTGGAAATTGAAACTACTCCCTCACAAGATGATTCACTATTGGTATGATTGGTCATGTGAGTCATGTGAGTTTTGGTATGGGTGATTTCCTTGTTTATGCAAACCATGTTTTTACAAGTAGAAGCTCATGGTCCCAGTCAATTCTAGTCATTTTGAAGTATGTTTTTATTATTTTTTAAATGTTGGATATTTATTTTTTCTATTAATATAATTCTATTTTTCTCTTCAGTTCCTTCAAACTTGCATTTCTGTTTTCTATGAAGTAGTCTCCCAATAGGGTTAGCGTGGCTTTTAATGTCAATATTTTTAGTATTATGTAATAGAGAGGAAAAACAATTGCTCTAGCCTTGTCCTCATTTCAAAGATATTCATTGCACTAAAACATGCATTTATTTATCTCGATTCAATACAAACTTTAGGATTTTTTGCTTCTAGCTTCTCAAAAAATGTGAGTCACAATAGGAACACCTAAAACTATCAAAACAAACATTAAATTCAACATAGTTGGGGACACCTTTTTCGAGAAAACTAAAACTTTTGTAATATCAACAATATTGTTGTAGTAAAATCATGAATTTTCAGAAAAAAACAAAAAGCAGGTTTGAGGAAGGCATCTATTTCTACAAATTTTCAAAGTGGATCTCTTTAAGGCACCCAAAACCCAACTTTAGAAAAATTGCTTCTGGTTTTGAAACAAAAAGCTTGAAAAAATCGGTAGTCAACTAATTGCAGTTAAGTATGGGGACAATTTAATGACACTTTGGGGGACACTCCAAGGACAATTTTTTGTGTGTTGTCCTTCAGCTATAATTGTACATATACTCAATTGTGGCGGTGTATTCAATGTGTAACCTATGGGATGCTTTTGGGACCACCCTTGCTGCAATGGAAGCAACCACTGTTGACTATTTTAGGCTCCATATATACTCTTGGACCAGACCTAAAATATTGACGTAACAGTTGTCTTGTAACAGCCACAAGCAGAGCTGACTTTTGTTTCAGCCATCCCCAAAATGAATGGAGTCCTGGTACATAGAATGATCAGTGCCGCACTGCAATTGGCTGTCAAATATGGGAAATTTTAAAAACTTTATCAACTGATAGATAGCTGATTTTCCTAGCTATCAGTACTGATGTACTTTGACAACAGCAAATTCATAGCTGTTAAGTTAGAGCGTCCCCAGTCAACGGTGCAAGTATGTGAGCATGCAAATGTGAGCATGTGAGCCTTGAGCGTCTATATATATATTTATATTTTGCATATTTAACTGTGAGATCTTGCACAAGACTTGTGCAAATGTGTGGAAAAGATGTCATCGGAAGTAGAAAATATCTACACAATCAAAATTTCAAAACTACTTATAGATTTGCTTCAAATGAGCTTAGAAAATTAAACTTCAAAAACTCATCCAAAATGGAGATTCTATATTTACCATTTGAGTTTTTATGATTGGTCAAAATGGCCGTCTCAATTGATTTACTATTTGAAGAAAGTGTTGATGTTTTCATCGTTAAATTTTTCACAAAATCATAGGACCTTGCCTAAAATATTGAAAGACCCATATTCTAAGATTTTGAACCTTTAAGAATTACATCAAATTTTCTTATGGAAATACATGTCACAATTTATTTTTATTTTTATTTATTTTTTGTATGTACCCCCTGACCAAAAAGCATTGGTTATGATATGCATATGATTGATTGGGCTGAATGTGAAGCTTCCCATTCTTCCTTAGAGGCTTCTTCCCCCTTATGAACTCGAGGGAAGGTAGAGTACAAGATTACAGTTTGTACTGAAATCATACCTTGAGCATTATTATGGCTGACTTTACCTTAACTTGCTTGTTGGAGCACTCTTTCAATGCCCAATTTCATAAACCTCTGTACAATTGTACACATCTCTCGCGTACCTACCTTACCGGAGTACCACTTGGGATGAAATTGCGGGATACCTCCGAATTGCAGTTGTTCCAAAACTGGCCCTGCAGTACAATACAGTAGAACCTCTCTGACCAGAAACTCTCTTAGCCAATAAAACCTCTATAAGTCAATATGTCATATCGGTCCTCGACTTCGCCGCATTACAAAGGTTGCAACTAAATCTGACCCTCTCTTAGCCAATAAAACCTAGCTATAAGCCAATAAAACCTGGCTATAAGCCAATATGTCATACTAGTCCTCGAATGGGTCGCATTACAAAGATTGCCACTAAATCTGACCCTCTCTTAGCCAATAAAACCTCTGTTAGCCAATGCGTCAAATTGGTCCACCACCTATTGAGTAAGGGAGGTTCTATTGTATTGCACAATAATTTTTGGGACTATCAATTTTAGGGATTGCAATAGGCATGTCCAGAGTTGTGCTTGTCATAGGTTGACTTAACTTAATCCTCTTGAGGTGGCGTGCTTCCTATCCACAGAAATGTGGAGCATCTGATAATTGAACAACCTACTTATGATGCTCAGTTTTTTCTAGCCGTGACTTTTGTCTTTTTTAACCCACAATAGTTTTTCATTTTTTTTTCATTTTATGAAGTGCCAAAGTGGAAATATTAAATGTTATAGTGGTGCTTCAAATTTCATCATTCATCCACATATTGAATAGAAAATACCACACACTATAAGAAACCCACATTTTAGATGACAAGCCCAAATTTTTTTTATCAAATTTTAGGTGATGTCCAATGCAACAACTCCATGCTTTTATGTCAACATTGATGTTATGTTGGGCATTTATGTTGACATCAAAAAAATGGAGATGTTGCATTCGACATCACCTAAAATCCGTTAAAAAAAATTGGACTCGTCACTTAAAACATGGGGTTCTTATAGTGACATTAGCACATTTTAAATATCCATGATCTTGTTTTCATCCACAATTTAGTGATTTCATCCAAGATTTTACTATTTGTGTTCCAAGGGTGTGGTGAAGGTTCCATTATTTTGGTGCAAAGGGCCTACAAATTGACCAAAAAAACACCCTGCCCTTAAAGTGGGTATCCTTCAAACTACCTCTTTTTGTTGTTGTGACTAAATTAGTTACTATTATTAGATTGGTCCAATTTTCATATTTCCTTGTTGTCATGTGAAAAGAGAATCCAACACACCTAAAGAAAGCAATATTTGGATACAATATGCAAAAGTTATGGAAGTAGAGGTTCTAAAATCATTTCTTTTATGTACTAGGCACATATTGATTTTGGAGATGTTTAGAGAGTGATGATGGGTGGCTTTAGGTAGGGTGCAATTTTGGTGTATCCACCTTAAAATGTAGAAAGAGTTTTGGTCAATTTTGATAAAGATGCTTTCAATAATTTCTCAAAAGTTTGGATTGGATTGACTTAAGTAGAATAGAGGTGTTCGAGCATCAAAGAATAGTTTCAAAATGTGGTGCTAAAGGCCCTGCATAGTTACTAAGCACATTTTGATACTGTTTTTTTGATACTCAAACACCTCTTTTCTAACTTTGCATGGATGCAATGGACCGAATATTGACATTTGGAGATTAAAAGGTTAATTCTCTAAGAAACAAAAGTATTGTAAGCTTTAGACCCTTGCAAATGGTACTTGATAACTTATTTGAATGCCGTAAGATCAATGAAAGCATCCTCAAACAATACAACAAGCAACCTAGAAAAGACTCTATTATTAACTTTTGATTATATGAAATTAGAATTGGGGAACACTATCATTGGAAGTGCATGAAAGTCACTTAAAAATAAAGGCAAAAATGTTTGATTGAATCCATATTTGAATTTTATGCTTTGCTTTATTTAATCTTTATTATGATCAGAAGAAGGATTAATTAAGACTCCAATTTTTTGTAGGACTTGAAATTAAAAGGGTTGTTATGGTTGTAACTAATATAATGAGATATGTTTCATGCATTTTTCAAATGTGGATGTATTCTTGATCAATTTTCAAATTTAGTATCTCTTACACGATCCCTCTAATGTATGATTGAATTGAAAACAATAAATTGTAGAAGTTCAGTTAGGCTTCAATGGTGGAAACCCCCATGTAAGTTAATTAGTAAATACTTACTTACAAGAGGGCAAAAGAAAAACACTTAAAAATTAAAGTTGGACTTAAAAAACATCTCTAATAGGAACTCAACTTTAAGACAATTTGATAATTATTGAATGAATTAAAAACCGAATTTGGTAAACTTTGTTTTGTAAATTGAATTCAAAGTTAATTGAGATCATCATGGATCTAAAACAAAAAAATTCAATCATAGATCACATTRATATGGGTGCATCTACCATTTTACTAACCTAAATTTTTTCATAAAATTTGAAACCAAGATAAAATATTCCATCTAAAATTGATTATAGGTTGATTATTTGTGATTTTCATCCAAAATGATACCTTTGTAATTTAGAATGTTCAATACTAGTATGACACTAACGACTTTAATTCATACTAGTGACTTTAATTAATAGAATATAATCTTACATATTTATTCAAGTCATTTTGGATAAACCAATTTTTCTAATTGAAGAATTTTTTTTTGAAGATGATAGTATAAATGAGATATTTAATCACCAAACAACATTGATGGATGATATGAACAAGCTTCTATGTGCATGAAACATATTTGCATTCATTTCTTAAAGCTACAAATCCTAGTTTTGAATGGATTAAGTGGATGAAAACAATCAAATTGACGAAGGATGTTCAAAATGGATGAAAATGGTGAATGACCCCAAAAGAAAATAGATATATAGACAATGTGCACAATCAATAAAATGGTGAATTGCAAGCATGAAAATCTCTAAAGGGATGAAATGTTGGAAAACATAAGTGACATCCCCCCAATCCCCAAAACGAAAATAAAAACTCTCATCTTCTTTCAGCCTTTTAGCCCCATGGTTTATCGTGGCCTAAGAAAAACACTAAATTTTTTAAAGTTATTTATTTTCCACCTGTGATAAAATTTGCAAATTCTGAATCTCTTTTTCGGAGATAGATGTACCAAATTCAGGAAGGGACTTGAAAAAAATTCAAATTTACGCAACTCAAAATGGGGGGCAATTTTTACATTTACCCTTGGCAGGGGCAATAAGGGGCCAAAAAGGCGGCAGAGTCACCACGCCACCAAGCCATCCCCGGTCAAAGGTCATCCCCCCTAGTTCCCTGTGTGAACAGGACACAGTCCCCAAGAGACTTGGAGTAGTTTTGCGACTCTCCCCCGGCTTGGAAGCCAGAGCCCTGCCCTGGCACCCTCGTCGGCAACGCGTCTTGCACTTCGTCCCAAAGCCTGGATCACCTGGAACCTCAGCACTGCCTTTTCTCACATGACAATTTACTGAAATCTTTACCACACTATAAGATTGCCTCTTCAAGTACACTCCAAATAAATAAACATATTGGATAGAAAAACATGTTTTAATTTTAATTTTTTTAATTTTTTGATAACATATCATCTTCAAGGGTCGCAGCAAGGATTGATACAATACATCCATGGCACTTGGATTTTAGCTGGAATTACACACCACAGGTTGGAAAACATATTTTTCATCCTTTAATGCCAAGTGAAGTCTTCAAATGAACCACTCTAGTCTGCAAAATCCTTAATGGGTTACCAAGAATTCAAACACAATTTTTTCAGTTTTGCAAGAGTTACTCTTATCCCCATCAAGACATGAACAACTCCAAAAAAATCATTTAAAAATCATGGAACATCAAGCGACTAAGCAAAGAAGTAACCAACATCACATTTTCAATATACTTCCTGCAATACAGAAAGCCCTCACAATAACAATAAGCTCCAAAAAACAATTCATCATCCAACCACTCACTGCTCACTCCTGGGGTAATGGCCAAGTAAGATACACCTATAACCAACACTTTAAAATTTATATACATGTCCAAAAAATACATACCAAGAGAATCTAGAGTTCTCTTTCAAGTGCTACCCCAAACCCAACATAACCAAGRCAAACTAATACTAGTAACCACGCTCAAATGCTTATATGGGCACTCTTAGGCGTGCTACTTTTAATACATCTGTGTGGTATACTTCAATACCAATCCAACAATGGTGCTACAACTATTCTGCCTGATAAACCACKGCCAGCATTCATAAGAATCTAAAAGAAACAAGCTTGGTATTCGGACCAAATGCACAACCACTGCAAAAAAAAAAAATTAGGCAATAAAGACTCAGAAAAAATGCTAGAATTAAGATGTTGAGTTAAGAAAACTGCTTCCTCCACTAAATCTCAAACAGCGATGGTGGTCGAAAGAAAAAATCCAATGAGGCTACATCTTCACTTCATTTACCAGAATCTTCCATTCCGAGTTGCACAAAGGAAACGACTCTACTCCTAACCAAGGGTCGAACACCAACAGAGTCCAACCAACGACTWGACATAGCCTACTGAAACTTCAAGCTCCTTGTCTTCACACGAGGAATCCTCCCAAGCTCTTTACAAGTCTCTAATTTACTAAGGAATAGGCAGGAACAGCCGCCTTAAATTCCTAAATAATCAAAACCATAATGCAGGTCTTCATCACTGTCACGTCACTAGCTCATGTACACGCCACACTCTCCCAAAACTCGGAGCTCCGACCATTTCTAAGCATCATCTCTCGAAAACACTTGGAAATAAAAAAAAAGGGACAGGGGAAAAGAAAATACCGCAGGCTACTACTACACACTCTCCAAGTCGGTGAGACAAATCTGGTTCGCCTCTAGCTCAGTACTCTACATACTCCACACTCTCCGCAYTGCCAGGCACCTCATCTCGGGACCACACAACCGAGATCCTATTCACACTCCATCCCAGCACTCGGGAGGCTGCTATTCGTACACAATCAGGTCGATCAAAAAGAAAAGACTTCCTCTCAAGTCCACCAMGTATCTACACCGCTGTCGTCCCCGACCAAGCCTACGGGAAGACTCGGAAGACTCGGAAGACTGCTCAAACTSGGAACCGAGTACAAGCTCTCGCGTTTCACTGCCACTCCGGCACCGKCAGRTGGCAACGCTGCGCCAGAGCTGGGCACCGACGACGAACCCGACTCGGGAAGCCCGGGGGACGCAGGAGACACCCCGCAGCTCGTCAAAGAGGCGGAAATGGCTTCTCCTCCGCCATCGCAGGACTGCCTTCGAGGAGTTACGGCATCTGCATTGTTGTCCGCGTAGGCTTGCGATRCCGACGCGGCTCTCTGCTCCGACTGATCCGAGTCCCCGCTTCTTGGGCTCACCAACAACGGAGTCGATGGGGCCGTCGTGCTCCCAATTGCACACCCGGACGACGTCTCGCAGTGACACCATCACATTCGACCACAACAGCTTCCACACACGGCACAAGCCCTAATTTGCAAACCCACCCAGTGCGAAACCCGCCCTTAAAAYGCAAAGGCCTGACGAAACTACCCTCGCGCCCAGGCAATTCCTGCCATTCTTGACACCGCGCAGTCGCGCACCTATCCAGTACCACTAATTCTGAAAAATTTCACCACARGAAGAGCGACTCGCAACACGGAATCCCCAACAGCTGCACTCACAGTCTCGCAATATGGTATGAACATCGACGGACTGGCTTCCTCCCTCCCTCCTTCGGAAACAGACGCCAAGACAGCAACGAGGAAAATAACCCTCAAAGAAAACGAGAGAGAAGAGCTACTGACAGGTGGCAAAATCTACTGGAAGGTAGACCAGAGCAAGGAGGCGAGCTTGCTTCGTCCTTGGAAGGGGACGGCCTTTCTTTTTCCATTTAACTCTTAACCCCTTTAGGATGTTGGCCAGTAAAATTCAATGTGGATACGTTACAAGTTCTTTGTACAATCTAGATTTTAGGCATGAAAAATTGGTTTTCTAGGGCCCGAAAACTTGATGGGATTGAGGTATGTGCATGTCTTGCATTGAATTTTTTTGTAAGATATTTACACCTTAGTGAAGTGTAGAGAGAAAATTGGTGTATTCACTGAAAATATGTAGAATCTGTTCTTTGTCTAGGCATCGATTTTACCCATTCATTGAGGCCCAAGCATGGTTGCCACATCCTATAGGGGTTAAAGGATAGACCTATTACCGCGGGGAAAGGAGGACAATGGATTGTGGATAGCCGAGTGTTATAAAGTGGGAAGTTAAACCAAGCAACACCTAAACATGACAGCAACACCTAAAAATTTGCTATAGCACCTAAAATTTTGATGATGGGCATAAGGGGTCTTCTCCTCATGAACATGAATTTCCACGGGTTTGTGTTACAATTTGCATCACCTAAAAATGACAATACATTCACTGACCCTATTTCATGCTTTTCATGTCAAAGCACATCTCTAGTTTTACATTTATCCAAGAAACAAATGAAAAATACCTTTTCTTGCATCCACTAAGGTTCATTTTTGTCTTCCAAAGGACTCAAAACGTCCCTGTTGACCTGTAAGGATTAATCTGTGTTAAGAGTTGGGATCTGCGTTCCCAAAAAACTTTTATTGGAATTCGCTGGAAAGTTATTACTGTGCCTAACAGGAGGCTGTTTCTACAAAATTATCTTTTTTTTTCTTGATAAAAAATGCCAGATAAATTTGTCTAAAATTGGTGGAGTTTTGTCTATTAGGGGGACTTGTAGTAAAAGACAACTTGCAATAAGACCTAAAACTTTGGACAGTTTATTGACCCTGCTTATAATTTGCAGTTAAGCCTACGCTGTCTGACATGGGAGTATCTTATGCTTAAAGATGTTGTTTTCTCTTGTATATGTAGGCGTTGCTATTGTGTTAGAATGCCAAATATCTTTTATCATTGTTCTCTGGTCACTAAGGCTGCAAGATCTACTTTGGGCAGGTGGGAAATACAAGGAAAGCTGTGGCAATTTTCCTATGATCAGCGTTGTATGGACGAGAATGTGTTCATTTTGGAGGAATTGGTATGTGCTTTCTCCTCCGAACTACGTTGTACCTTTCATTTCACCTGGTCTGGGACTATTAGGCAAGTTATTTACCTAGTTGGTCTTGCTCATCTTGTGATTAATTCATTGTCTCTATATCTCGCTGTGAGAATCAGTATCTAAAACGCAGCTGACAATCGCCTTGGTTGTCTTGGTGAGATTGGTCCAGATTATGTATCGTGTTGTTTTCCTTCTCTGAATCCACCGATTCTAGATGCATGAATATCTTATGTGATATTGCAGTGATTTTGATACTTTCTTTCAGCCAACTTAAGGGTTTCTAAGTGTTGACAGTTGTGTGTCTGCAGATATGAAATTTAAGGAGGTTGCAAAGCTCACTGTGTGGCATCCAGCAGTATGCTATTATTGATGCAGAGACAGGAGAACGCATGGGTTACTTTTATCTTGACTAGCACCCTCGGTAGGTGAAGGATACTTGAAATGTTTATTCAGGCTTGAAATAATGRCTGTTAAGGGAGTCTTTTTGTTTCAGTCTGTTTATTTTGAAAACTATGAAATTGTAAATATCAAGCTTTGAAAGCTGGCCAAATGTCTTACCGTAATTTTTGACCATCTGGGTCAGGGATGGGAAATACACCCATGCCCTGTGTATGCCCGCTGCAGCCAGGATGTGTCCAGAAAGATGGCACTCGTCAGGTAATACTCTACATTCTGGTCTTTCAATTGAAATAGTTAGTTTCCCAATGGAGAATTTCATCAAGAATACAATAAATTCTATAGAATAGTAGCTAGAACTATTCTCTACAGGCACTGTAATTCTGTTCTGTAGTTAACCGCTTCCTGTCTTCTGATGCAGGTTCCAGTGGCAGCAATGTTGGCGAATTTTACCAAGCCCACAGCAGAGAAGCCCTCTTTGCTGGGGCATGCTGAGGTTGAGACATATTTTCATGAGTTTGGACATGTGGTAAGCATCCAGCTGTTACTTCTCTRATTTGCATACGTGGCGAGTGTTACCTGTGGTTTCGGATTTCAATCTAGTCCTTATTGATGAGTTTTGTTTCCATGCGTTTCCTTATTTGCAGATGCACCATATCTGCAGCCGCGCATCGTTTGCAAAGTTCTCAGGACTGAGTGTTGAAGAAGATTTTGTGGAGGCTCCCAGTCAGATGCTTGAGAACT
Organism: Pleurozium schreberi; assembly: GCA_006891605.1. NCBI lineage: Eukaryota > Viridiplantae > Streptophyta > Bryopsida > Hypnales > Hylocomiaceae > Pleurozium > Pleurozium schreberi. Next base: position 55,929 of record VACF01001436.1, on the reverse strand, counting down.
GGTAGAATACTTTGCGTATGCTGTTTCTGTGGTTGTTTTGGTTCTCTTCGAAGTGGTCCTATCTCCATCTTAGTTTCATGTTTCTAAACTTCGTTTCGATAGTAATAATATGAATGCGAATTATATGGCGCTGTTTACTTGCAGGTGCTTGGAATGTGTTATGAACTTTTCTAAGTAGTTTGGATTTTAATGAAAACGAAGCACTATCTTCTTGGACGCAGGTATCCTCTGCGGATATGTTTGAAACGAAGTTCAAGGGCAACGTCCTTGGCAAGGTAGCCGGCAGAGAGTATCGAGACAAGGTACTAACCTTTGCTTGCGTCTGCACTTTTCCTTATTTTAGATTTGGTTAAAGCTTGAACATACTCATACCTGAAGAAACGTTGTTGACCACCCTTACAATGAGCATGAAAAAGTTTCCTTTACACCTTGTTTTGCAAAATTGAGCTCAATTTGAACAATTGAGATCTCCGTAAGCCAATGAGCCATTGTCTTCACATGTGGGTATGTTCAAGCTTTAATTTGCTTCATGAGCTCTGAACAACTCTTAGTTGGCACTGTTCTCGCAAGGTACCATGCCACCACTAAAGAAAGTTATCATGTCTTAGACCGTACATTTGCAGCAACAAGAGACATSAATCAAAATATTCTCTTGTAGAGTTTTTAGCTTGAGACTTGGTGACGGAATTCGTTATGCCAGGTTCTTGCTCCTGGAGCTACCAAAGATGCTGCAGTCATTCTACGGGAGATTTTTTAAGACGGGAGCCAACTCAGGAGGCGTTTTTGAGAAGCAAAGGTCTTTAGGTTGTTTATAATGTGTTGTGCTCAGTCTCGTGAGATTGTCGTTGAAGTGGGTTGAGGTTTTTGAAGAGGTTGCAAGCTCCTTTTAGACCAGGTGAAGCAAATAGATTAGTCCGAAATGCCATGTGAATCTTTATTTGCGTTGTTTTGTGCCTGAGCTAATTCTTTTCAGATGACCAGATAAAAGGATCTAGACTGTCTCCAACTACTGTAGATGACCCAGTCCGAGCCAGCTGTTTTGAGGTGTAAAGCTCTGAAAGTGACAATGCTTACTAATGCACTTGTGAAGTAGAGCAACTCCAAAGTGGAAAGTTATTGATTTAGCACAGTGCGAGCATTTTGGCGATTCTTTTTGCGCTCAAATTGACTCCTTATTGCCTGGATTCTCGGCATTTATGTCAGAGTCTTATAAAGCTTACCTTCTGGAGGTGATGCATCCATTGTGTGCTACGATGCCATCTCTGGATTGATGATTCCAACCCAAAAAATTGTTAAGCTAGTAACTCTGTCTGTTGTGTGAACGACCAATGGCGGATAGCTCGCCGTCTCTATCTGAAATTTGTCCCAGTGTTTCGCAGCTCTGAAATGGTCATGGGTCTCATTGCTATGCTTAGTCTCTTATGCTTAGTCTCTTCGAATTGGCACATTCTTGAAAMCATTGGCACTGAAATTGCAAGTGGAGCTTCTTCAAGCAATTTGCGTTGATAGAAAACTTTTATGCTCAATTATTGTAGATCAAAGGAGCTTGTGAGTTTGGTGTGGGTTTTTACTAACATCTTGCACCCTAAATTTTTGTAAAGACAGAAGACTTGCATGGAGCGGTCCTCGATATATGCAGTGGAAGATGCATTGGCGCACCCTTATCTGGCTACGCTTCATGACATCAATGATGAGCCTCCGTGTTCGTCTCCCTTTGATTATGACTTTGAATTGCCYTCCGTCTCGGAAGAGCATATCAAGGATCTCATTTGGAAGGAGGCACTGGTTTGCAACTCCAGTGCTGACACGATGATGGACTAGCTTCGCCTTATTAACATAAAATTCAGAAGGACCTTCATTCCTGCGAGAACCAAATGGTGGGCCATGTTTCTATACTTGGGGGTTCGAGTTTCTTGTACTTTGTGTTGCAATGGCTTCTTTAATCCATTGAACAACGTGATCCCTACATTGTGTATTTTTGTAACCTTTGCTCCTTGAGCGATCACATTAGTCATAGAGTGACACTTCTGTTTTGGGTATTTGCTCTTTAATATCTCTGTATTTGCTCTTTTCTCCCAAAGGACTTTGTGTCGGAGCTTTGCTGTTTATACTACGTTAAAACTTTTTCAATCGATCTCGTGTAGTTTTTTCTGCGTACAATAAGTTCCAATTGAAGAGACTTGGATCGAACTTCTATTGCACATGCGGGAGATGATGAAGAGTCCTCTTTTGGGCAAGTCTCTCTAACTCAGTCGCTGTCAGTCTGCGTCTGTCTGTTGATACTGGAATATGAGTTTCTAGTTTACCAATGAACACTTACTTTCTTAAATTTCCCACTCAGCTATACAAACAACATTGAGACCAACTGTAAAACCATACAAATTCAATCTAGATACGTTAGAGATCACATAGGAAAAGAAAACACAACAATATCATTTATGGATTGAAAGATTATAATGTTTGATCATAAAGTGTTAAGATTGCAAAAGTGCGTTGAAGTCTTCCAACCCTCTTTTCACATGTCAAATCTAAAAAGTTGGTCAACAAAAATATATGAGGTTAAAGAGCCTAACATGCATAACCCCATTCAATTTATGGCTTCTCAAAACCTAGTCTACAATTTTTTTAAATGAATTTCTAGTGTGATATTTTCTCCAAAATCTAGTGTATTTGAGGCTTATTTCCAAGAGCCTCAACACTGCGGAAAGTCAAGATTGCAATGGACACCCTTGCACAAAATCTTGAATAGAAAAATCATAATCAATCATTTTCAAGATCCGATTTTTGATGCCAAAACTAGAATTTGAAAATAGTTTTTCAAAAATATAAAATCCTAAAGTCAGCAACTTGATTAGGTTTTATATAATTTCAAAATATCATTGACACCAAAAAGTTTGGTGCCTTTGGAATATAGGGGTTAATCAACAATTAAAATTTTATAGGTTACTTGTATTGAATTCAACAAAGAGGAAGCTCTTGAGGAGTGTCCAAGAGACACTTATCTTCTATTAGAGACACAATAGTATGCACTTCAGATGCTTAGAATTACATCACCTCTTTGTACATACATAGATATTAGTTGTCTCTACAACATATTTGTACATATTTATGCATGTTTGAACATATTTGCACAAAAAATAAATGTGACCAATTTGAATTAACATCATGAGGAGAAATACAAAAGATTTTGGTCCTAAGTTTCTAAAGTCAAGTTCTTACATAAGAAAAAAGACCAAAGCTCATGTCACAATGACTCATGGGAATATTTCACTCTTCCAAGGCAAGATGCACATCTTGGGGACTTTGAAAATTCTTTACCAAAATGACCACTATTTCCTTGAATGCAACAAAATTCTCTAACAGATTACTTTGTTTGCCCATAAAGACATTTGAACTTACTATAAATTTCCATCATTTCTTGAAGTATCCTTTTGATTGTGTGCAAATTTGAATCTTCCAATTTTTACATTCCTTCTGTAATGACTTTTAGCCCTATATTGTCAAATTATCAAGAATGACACTCAATAGTATTTCTCCAACCCAGAAAGGTGGAATGTTAAAGATCTTTAACAATTCTTAAACAATTCTTATTTTTCCCATTTCCTCAACATTTTAGAAATTTCAATTCTATCACAATTAAAGCAAAATTAACCTATAAGTTTATTGAGACTACATTTTTGAGAGAAAATCTCTTGTTATTATGTACCATATACAAAGTAATTCTGTACAATCTAGGAACGTAGAAGGAAATAATTAAAATGAGGGAAAATTCATAACAATTAAGAATTGGATAACAAAGGAAATAATTAAAATGAGGGAAAACTCATGACAATTAAGATGACGATTAAATCGAACCAAGCAACACATACCACTGCACGGAAATTCCTTCCAGTTGATATTCGTACTACTATGGGCAATAAAAGTCAAGACAAATAAATACCTATGCGACTGATTTGCAGTATTACAAATGGTTGCCACGAGCTTTTCATCTGCAGGACTGCACAACATCAAGGCCTCTGAATGTCAGTAACCGTAACCCTTAGAGGATGAGCATTTGCATTAATCATGATGAACTTCAAAATCAAAATGAAACAGTCTCCAGCACCAAATTTCTCATACCTGACCGAGCAGCTAGTCACACAATTACACCATACTCATAACATCCCTACCTGCGTGTCATTCCAAACCCCGTGAATGGTTGGGAAGATCGAGCAAGCACAGCTCCATTATCTGGACATTGCAACAAGTACCAATCTTGTAAAGTTGAAAGTTGCAGGAAGATTCGATACATTTACTAGGCTCAACAAATAACACCATAGGACCTAAGTAATTAACAGAAATAAAATGGAAACTGYAAGAACTTACCAGGGTGTTGCCAGCAAAGATGCGCAAACCTGCCCCTAGAGCGAAAAAGAGAAGCCTGCTGAACCTCGTCATCACTGTAATGAGAAACATAAAAAGACCATCAGTCYGCCTTCACACAAATACTCCGTAAGCATRCTACGTTAAAAGTATAGACGTTTCCAGCAACTTCATTAGCTTACTAAAGTACCTGACCGATTTTGGCATCACARTAAGCGATGGATAAGTCGGGCAAACGTTGTAATTTGCATTCGCTTCGCAAAGTCGCCAAGCACTGSCACGTTGAGATTGTTCCATCGCTTTTKGRGAAGCATGATTACCCCTCGATATAAGGCGGACATATTCCGCACGCAATCTTTGGCGTGGATCACCACTTSTATGAGAGGTATCTGAAAAGGCGTACAAATCGTATAGTCGAGTAGGTCTTGTGAGATATGCCAACGCCTCACGCACCTTCCTCCGCTGATAAAATCAAGGTTGTCAGACCTGGTTAATTCCGATCATTACCTCAGTAACTTATATTGAATGATAACTGACACCTGAGAATCCTGCTTAARAGAATCATCAACCCCAGAAAAGAAACGAGTATCGAAATTAGAATTCACCTGCTTAGTGTGGGGCAGAAAACCAAAMGCAATAGTTCGCAAATCCTTCCCTTCAATCATCAAACAGCAAATCAACAGGTTTGAAGSATTCGTCTTCTTTTATTACCTATCGACAGAAACGAATAAACACAGCGGCTTGACTTACACAATTGAGGTGAATTGAGCAGGGTAAGTAAACATCAACTATATATCCAATGAGTATAGAAAACGACTYTCAATATAAGACGTAATCCTCGTYGAGTTATGATATAGTGCAAATACACAAGATGCTTGAACATCACGCACCAATTACTGTAAGCAAACGCCTTGAGGCTGTGCTTTGAAAAGCAGTGGATGTCTTTACAACCTGAACCTCAAGAGTCAAGCGATCATGGTTATCTCAGGCCACATCTTGCGTAAGGCTGATTCTGCGGCACTGTAAGACAAAAAGATGCTCTTTSTGCAGACTAATCGTGAATGATCCAATTTTAACATTCAAAATGATCCTGGAACTTTATCAATTAAGACGAATTCCGCAAATAAAGACTGAGTTTACACTTTCAAAAACAGCCAGAATACTGGTAGCCATAAAAAAGTCTGTCAATTAGCGAGTGAGAACTTGTATGCGATGAAGCAATTAGAGAACCAGCACCTTCTTCAAAGAAAACGGCTTCTCACCTGCTTTGAAAAGTTTTCGATGGTTAACAAAGGAACAGTTCCGAGTGGTAATGGGAGTTTTGCACCCCCTCCCTGCGACATCCACAAAGACCGTCGAGTCGGACAAACACATCAAAACACTCTAGGAAGAAGATCCTCATTTTACATACTTTTCAGACTAGACAGGGGYCAATGATTTTACAATCAATATGCCTTGACCTCAAGGCGATCTTCACCAAAAAAAAGTTTGTGTAAATATAGGACACAAAACTATACCGTAAAAGCTTTCAACCGAACACCAACCGCATGCACGTAGGGTAGAGCACGTAGTTGTTATATCAAAAGTTCAACGAAGCCGCGAGACATACCAGGAAAACTAGTCGGTAATTTGTGATAAATAAAGTGCCCGCTATATCCAAATTCACAAGAACCGCTCCACGCGCCTGCGCAGATATGAAAATTAACTTCATTACTCGTTAGACAATTCATCGCAATATTCAAAACTTCAACGGACCAAACTACGAAGTTCAAGTACAGTTGTGAGTTACGGAGTACAATCTAGGAACAACTGATTAATTAAGCTTCTCCTACCAATTGACATTGCTGGTTACCTAACACCAAAATTACTCAATCCTCACTATCTTTCCAATGCTCATAGATTCATAGATTGTAACGCCTAAATCCAATCCACACGACACATACAAACTCTTCAATAATTCATACGCCACCACTTCCAAGAGAGACTCAGGATGAAGAAAATAGCAATCACAACAAAACTGAACCTCTTCCACAACAGCTTCAGCTGGCAACAGAAAGTCGTCCCCGCCGTGCATCATGACCGTCCCCGAGCCCTGCAATAGCACAAATTTCTCAATCCTCATCATGAAACCCTACCAAAGCAATCAAAAATCAGAAACCAGGGCAGGAGGGGTTTGACCAGGCGGCAAATGAATGCGGCAAGCGCGGAGATGCTTGATTTTATGGTTTTAGGATCTATAATCCTTAGCATGAGCTTCTTATCCATGTCGGGAGACGGTTCCAAAAAGATCCGAAAGCCGAACACAATCACCAAGTTGAGGGAGAGGTGGACGGAGTAGGAGCACAATAAGTTTCTGGAGGCCTTACAATTGTGAGTGTGTCAATCCCAGTTAGTTGTGTTTGGSATGAGAGATGAATGACTAGCACGGTGTGGTTTTGGGGAAAATCAACTTGAATAAGAACCCATGTCTTAGCAATGTTTTTCTTATATTCACAACATTGTTAACCAGCACTAGAGGGGGCTTTCCATTCCAATGGAAGTGGAAGCCCCCGGCATGGTATCTTTCCAACCAGCCAATAACAAAGTCCATTCCCAAGCTTACAAAGACGCATTATCCTTCCTCCCCTATAAGAAACCCTTTTTTTATGTGATGTTTTCATCATTTTTTGTGACGCATTTTAGTGGACGTCCAATAAAACAACTTGTGTTTTTATGTCAATNCACAATAAGTTTCTGGAGGCCTTACAATTGTGAGTGTGTCAATCCCAGTTAGTTGTGTTTGGGATGAGAGATGAATGACTAGCACGGTGTGGTTTTGGGGAAAATCAACTTGAATAAGAACCCATGTCTTAGCAATGTTTTTCTTATATTCACAACATTGTTAACCAGCACTAGAGGGGGCTTTCCATTCCAATGGAAGTGGAAGCCCCCGGCATGGTATCTTTCCAACCAGCCAATAACAAAGTCCATTCCCAAGCTTACAAAGACGCATTATCCTTCCTCCCCTATAAGAAACCCTTTTTTTATGTGATGTTTTCATCATTTTTTGTGACGCATTTTAGTGGACGTCCAATAAAACAACTTGTGTTTTTATGTCAATAATTATGTCGAATGTAACATCCAAGTGTTGCATTGGACATAATTATTGACATAAAAACACAAGTTGTTTTATTGGACGTCCACTAAAATGTGTCACAAAAAATGATGAAAACATCACATAAAAAAAGGGTTTCTTATAGTGCTCCATGGGGGAACGGTTTAGGCTAGTTGACAATGTTTTGTTGTCCATTGAGTGGAACTGGAGAGTATGATTTGACTAGGAATATCTACTTTTTTTTGTTGTTATTTTATCGCACCTGGTTATTTACAACCATGCTTCATCCCGAGTTTTGTTGAAGATATTTGGAATCTTTGTGTGAGATAGTTTGTAGATTGTGAGGGTAGATGTCAGTAGCTCCATTATCCCTTGAGCGTTTGAYTTGTGCCGGTCATACATTTGCCGAAAAAMCACATAAAGCAGGAAAATCTTRAGCGAKTTTTTGCCGTTGTCGTTGGTAGCTTCTTATTGTTGTTGTTGTTGTTGAAGAGTAAGCAAGGAGGCATCAAAATGGAAGAGAGGCAACTAACTTAGAGGAGGTGGCATCGTAGTCTGTATCGACCTCTATGAAAGTTGAGCATTCTTTCTTCTCGATGGGACTTGTATGCATGYAGATGAGGGATCYTGGCTATCTTCAATGCTAACAAGCATACACGTAGTGTTGTTCTTGTTTCAAGATCATTGAAGTTCAAGGCTATGTGGTYGCGCTAACTTAAGAACTATGACATTCCCTATTGTGACTGAACTTTCCACACCTTGGAATCCCCTTACAGTTGGCCCTTCTCTTCCGCTTGTTAGCTAGTGCAAGCTTGGCTTGCTCACATTAGATCATTTTCCGGTCCCACTTGAGCAACACTCTAGTGCCCAACATGCATAAGAGCATCATCAATGGGGGCACAAAACGAGACATAGAATCAATATATTTGATATTACTATTTGGAGTCATATTTGAGATCATATTTCAGTCAATCGATTTTAGAATACATGATAAAAAGTTGGAATTGCACGGGGGGTTCTTTGGTATTTTATTGTCTTTTGAACAAGTATTCATTGCAACTAAAGTGTACTTGTCATAAACTGCTTCTTTTCCTTGGATGCCGTACATTACTTGTGTTTTAAGGTATTTGGGGGCACTTTGATTCTTTTGGTCTTTAAACACCAACTTACAATAGTTCACTAATTGCATTCTCCTTCATTCTCTAGTAGAGATTGCCCAATCAATTTTCGATGAATTGGATTGGTGCTTCCCTCAGCAAGGATTATTGGATGCCTTTGGCATTATTTATTTGCAATACAAGAAGCAACCAGGAGCTAGAGAGAGATTTTAATACCATTTGTTTGTGCTTAAGAACTTCTATTCTCACGCAAGGCTGTTRAATGCAAGGTTGCATGTATATGAAGAAGGAACCTCTTATTCCGCCCTTGAGATGTTGTCCGGTTTGAGTTTGGACAATCAACAAGGGTTGTTTAAACTAACCATGAGAGCTAATTTTGAAGCTACTCTTGCTTCAGTTGCCCACTTCAATACAGTCATTGCACTTTGGCATGGCCTTTCCCAATCTTGCCATTTGAGAAAATTAATTTTTGAGTACTTCAAGGCGGCCAACCTTSATTGCTATTTGGTTCTTGGTTTGGTGGAGGATGAGCGTTGCTTCTCCACCTTGAAATTCCTGAAATCTTGCCAGCATAACCAGTTGGGCAAGCACTTGCACGTGGTGATCCTAATGTTTGGCCAAAAATATTACTTGTTGGAGAATTGTTCATRTAAGGCTGCCATAGAGTCTTGGAAAAGTGCACTCAAAGTGGGACACCATGGAGATGTGTGATCTTTAATTGGCCATTTTTAGTATCCTCCCCCTTCAAAATCCTTGGTTTTCATCAAATTTGGCTAGCTTTGCATTTCCTCACCATTTGTTGTTTTTCCTTGACATTGAAGATTGTTGATAGGCTCCATGCTTTGCAATGCACAATTGTACATTCATGGAGGTGGYGTATGGGATGGYTGGAATCATAAATGCGCTAGATCTCCTCCATGACTTCTTGTTTATTCTAACATCTTCTTYTAATGTGGCTTGAATGTATGCTTGCGGTGTGCAAACCACTAAAACTACATTTGGGTAGTCTTGYTGAATGCAAATGGGGTTCAATTYTTCTTTTAGTGAACTTCCCTTTTAATAAACTTYTTCTGTATATGTGACTTGTTTTTKAATGTTTGTGGCTTGCTTTTAATTTTGGTTTGAGTTATTTCTTACTTAATTTCAGTTTTCTATGCCTTGCTCCTTTCATGTTTGAATTATGTTATCTTTTGGTTGCTTTCAATTTGAAGTGAATAGTTTTTGGCTTTATGTGGTGAATGTTTCAATTTTAGGTGAGTTGATTATGTTGAAGTTGAGTTAATGTTTATTGTTTAAGTTTGTGTTTGAGGTGAGTTCATGTTTGAGGTTAGTTTATGTTTCATATCCTTTTTTGGCATGGGAATTTATGCTTCAATCATTTTCACTTTGTGTTTCACAATCTATATGATCTTTTTTTCCGTTTTTTTGCGGTTTTCTGAATGAAGTCATAGTTATGAGGTTCCATTTGGGGGATCGAGGGTGGCTAGAATGGCAATGATGTTAATATCCGCCGTGGTGGTCAGTCCTCAGGTACTGGGGTTCTTGCTTATAGAGATTAGCATGTCATGCTGTCGTTTTAGTGAGCTCCCAGTCGAGTTTTGTCATGGGAGGACTTGGTAGATTGTGTGAGAGACACGCTGTCTGAAATCAGCAGGTTGATTTGTGGATGGGGAACTTGTCGTCATGTAGTTTCACGGCGTCTTGTTTTTTGGAGTGATTTTTGGGCTGAAGCGAAGTTGGGGTCGTTGGGTTGGACGATGGGCCTTTTTCACAGGAATTTCGTGACGTCCTCTGATGTTCGTATGCTTCTTGTTTTTGTTTTTGCAGGTTCGATCGCGACTGGAAGAAGATTGAAGCTTTCGTGGGTTCTAAGACAGTGATTCAGGTAGTGCATCTTCTGGCCCATCTCTTGAGCATTGTGAGGATGGGCACGCTGCTGGATTGAGTTTCATGTAACGTGACGTCTGGATCACAGCGCAGGCTTTGAATAGGGTGACCTAGGGTCATGCGGGTTGTAGTACGCTGTGTCGTTCCGGTGTACGAAAGATTCGGATTTGTAATAGACATGAAAATTTGGAAGACTGCTTGATGTCTGTGTTGTGGSAATCGGTGATGAGCGATGTAGGACTGGGTACCCATCCACTTGGCGAAGGCGTATTCATTCCCGTACAAGTTTTGAGGGGTTTGATGGAGTCGAGTTTGACTGTGACCTTGTGGGATTGGTTTGTGCGCAGATTCGAAGTCACGCGCAGAAGTACTTTTTGAAAGTTCAGAAGAACGGGACTGGGGAGCATGTTCCTCCCCCGCGTCCGAAACGGAAATCCACTCAGCCGTATCCCCAGAAGGCACCCAAATGTGGTAAGTTCCTTGACCTTCCGATTCCTGTGTGAATGACATCTGGAGTGAGTGTCTGAACGTTTGCATATGGGTGGTGTCGTTGTGAATGGTCAAGTGCGCGGGAGGTCAGGTGAGGAAGCTTGGGTCTATGGTCCCGACGGAGGGTCAGACTAGTAGTGGCAGTTCGTGTGAAAGCCCTTTGTGCGAACCACCATATTTTGTTTCACCTTGAACGACTCGAATGTTTCAACTGGGAGTAAAGCTTGAGGAGAGGAGAATGTGATGGCTTTGTTACTGTTGGAGAGCTGGTGCCGTGTTCTTGGAAATGAGTCGTTCAATAAGGACTGGTCGTGTAATGGTGAGCGGGTGTGGTTCGTGATGCCGATGGAACTGGCGTCTCAGGGAGGTCKTGAGCATGGCGTCATGTGTGACGAAGGGTTGGTTTGCAGAATGCACAGACAGGATTGACAGTGTTTTGGGTTTCTTGAGACCGGAAACTGTGTGACTTGGGACTGACGTGAATGCATCCTTCGTTGGGTTGTGGACTAGCAGCACAAGTGCAGGCTTTGGATGGTTTGAGAACTCAGGCTGCTCAGTCGGAGTCTAGCTATGGCACAGGCTCTCAAGTCCCTGTCATGTCCCCGTCTAGCCCGTCTATGTCAGCCTGGGTTCAACAGTCCGTGTCTCCTAATGCGAGTGTTTCCTATGATGTTCCCGGTGAGTGCTCGGTCCTTGGCTGCATCGAGTGTGGGGTGTTCATCTAAGCGTGTCATGTCGTGCATAGTAGCACCACATGTGTAGCGAACCGGACCGAAGAACGCAGTTCGTACTTGGAGTTCATGAGAGGATGTTCCGGGGAAGTGAGTAGCTTTGGCGGGGTGTTTCGGTATTTTGCATGAATGGATGGTCCATTTTGGTTTGCAGAAGGGAACACGATGAATGGCTGACGTTGATATTTTTCACCTCCAAGTTGCCTTGCAAGAGATGCGGTCTTTGTCGAATGGTGTAGGGTCATTTGGCGGCCTCGTCCATTGTGCGGTCGATGAGTGCCAGTGTTGTAAATGTGGGAATTCGTTTGTGAGAGTTGCATGTTGAGAGTGGGTGTGGTGGGGACTGTCGCTCCATTCTGATCGAACGTGGGCGGAGATATGTTTGTGTCGTTGGTTTGAGAAGACTATCGTATATGGGCAGTGTCTTAAGCTTCAGGACTCTTGGCTGTGTAACCTGTTCTGCGGATTTTGGCACTTGGTTGTGGCATGGTGCCCGTTTTCGTCGAAGTGTATGAGTGGCCGCGGTTGCACTGTGAGTCGCTTTCTTTTGTGCGCTCCACGGCGTGGCCCCATGCGACATTTTCGTATGTCCTTCCTTGCGGGTGTATGAGAATGGTCTGTTTCTCGGAGCCTCGAGGGCCACGGTGCTTTAGGGACTGACTGTCGGGTTAGGAGAGAAGTGTTGCGAACCAWKTATCAGGGTTGAGTCCTCAATGGATTTTTTTTTGTGTGTGCAGGCATCAAACCCGAACTGGGAGGCGTGAGTTTGACTGCGGTTCGCGCATCYAGTAACAGYYTGAGTGGTAGTTCTCCCGGCGGTTGGCCGCATCATGCGCTGCCTGCTAGTCAGCTTGGCCCGGAGACTTGCATACGCTGTGAGCTACTTTTCGGTGTTTTCTTTGTTGTGACGATGATAGTTTGCTAGGTGTGGTAATTTACGACGTGAGTTTATGGCCCAGGTTTTGCAGTGATGCGAGCTTTGTGATGTAGACGGTCGCTAGTTGCGAACTGATGTTGTAAACGTGTTTGTGTTGGTCCCAGCTGCACCTGATTTCGCGGAGGTTTACAAGTTCATCGGCAGTGTGTTCGACCCCGGCGTCGCCGGGCACCTTCGGAAGCTGAAGGACATGACTGCCATCGACCGTGAAACTGTGAGTTTATGATGCGAATCGTACTCTTTATTTGTCTTTGCAAGGGTGAGGGGACCCTGCAAGAAGAACGCCGCGTTCCAATAGTCGCTGGGCTCTGGTAGGATCGTATGCAGTGGAGTGCTTGAATCGACGTGAATTGATGTGCTAGTGTCTGATCAGGATGCTTCAGAGGAAGCTGCGCTTTGCGGGCCGTCGTTTTGTTCGTTTGTGACTTGGTTCGGTGGGTGTCATGCAGGTGCTGCTGTTGATGCGCAACCTGTCCATCAACTTGGCCAAACCCGACTTCGAGGAACATGTAAGTCCAGTAGGTTGACTTGGGCAGCAAGGATGATGGCCAGACTGATCCGGAGTGTTAGTCGCAATCTATCTGTTTGCATGTTCTGCAGAACCCGGGGTTGCTCCTGAATTTCTGGGCGAGTTGCACTGTGAGTGGGCGGATGGTTGGAGATGATGCTTAGAAATGGTCGGAGCTCCGAGTTTTGGGAGAGTGTGGCGTGTACATGAGCTAGTGAYGTGACAGTGATGAAGACCTGCATTATGGTTTTGATTATTTAGGAATTTAAGGCGGCTGTTCCTGCCTWTTCCTTAGTAAATTAGAGACTTSTGAAGAGCTTGGGAGGATTCCTCGTGGTGAGACGAGGTCCGAGGAGCTAGACGTTAGAGCAGGCTGGGGTGAGTGGTTGGTTGGACCCTTGTCTGAAGTTTGATCTTGTGTACACTCAAGAGACTAGTAATATAGATTTTGACAGATGGTGGATTCTCCTGTATCGGTCGATTTTGTGTTCCCAGTATCTTTTTTTTTAAGAGGAGGTTGAATGAGCTGAACTTCCGAGGGGCTGGTGTTTTCTGGCGATTGATGCATTGGCCGATTGTATGTTCGTTTTGGATGTTTTGCGATTGGAGAGCTTTGTAGAATTTGGTTTTGTTTTTTCGATCCTTGCCGGGCTCTTATTCTYTTCTTTACAGACTTCGCATTGGCTATGCAGTGGAATGCAAATTAGTTTGATAATGTCGTTTTTCCCTTCTAACTGAGAATAGGTGGAGAACATGTAGATGGTTTCTAGTTATGCCATGCTTTTAGAAAAAATCATTCATATAGTCTTCTTATCAGTAAGGAGGTATTTCTAATACCTCCGTAGTACATTGTAATTTCTCATTGCACCAACAATGTACAAATAATTTACATTTCAGGAGGTGGACCACTGCGTTTCAGGGTCTCAAGTTTGACTGTTGTTTTAAGTTTGCTTTTATTTTTGGGTTCACACTTGCGGGGTGTGGTAGGGTAGGAGCCTCTGGAATGTAAACTTATTTCAATTATGTATTGTAGAACGCAGGCTTTGACCTTTTAGATGAGTGTGGGAGCTTTGCTGCGACAGGAACCGAGCAACGATTTCAGAAGTTGGAACTTGTGTAAAACCAGGTTGACAATTTTCAGGGGTAGGAGTTCTGGGTAACTACCTTGATCAAGCCTTGACGGTGTTTCAAAGTGCTTACGACCCTGCGCACTAGAGCCAACCTTGTCGTTTTTCATTCCAGAGATCCGGACGACCGGACCTATCCTTACCTGTGTCACTTCTCACTGAAAATGATCTATTGTGAGTAGCAAACTTGGCCCCAAGTTTTGTCCTTTGTGACTATCTCCACCTGCCACATGTTTTGTCACTATTTGAAGGAAAGAAAAGAGACCGGATTTGTAATAGTTGGCTTGAGTTCTGACAAGTTACGTAGAACCAATTATAGGTCTTCGAAATCTATGCCTATTCAGGATTTTGGGTTACTGAAAACTTGGGATTGCTTGCCAATACTTACATCAAAACTACAACTAACTTTCTAAAAGTTGGTGTTTTTTTGTGCCACCTCAATGGTGAAGTAGGTTAATTTGGCATGTACTAAAGACCATTGGTGTAAACACTGCACGAAGGCGTGCTTTAAGAACATTGAGAATTGTAGTCTTGACAAAGTCCAAAGGTGGCTATACCTAAATCCTCACTCACAATATGAAAATGGAGAAGGTTTAGTCTACAAGATAATTAATAATGTAAACATGATATTAATTATTTGTAAAGTTGTTTGATCCCTAAAGGACAAAGGCCATTTTGGGGAGGTCAAAATATACGCAAAACTACCATTTCTATTGCAATGAACAAAAAACATTATATATTATTATTTTTTTCATATCTAACCTTAGGATCTTGCACTAGACTAGTGAAAAAAATATGTGGAAGAAATTTAGAAACTTTGCAATTGGTAGCATATATTACAAGATATTTGCATTTAAAGTAGAAAAAACAAGTTCTTTTGCACCTTGTGTGACTAGATTATAAGTCTACATTGAATCTTCTTAATTTTAAATCTTTGTGCTATGGAGTTTTAATTTTTCATTTCTTATCATGAAGAATTTAATTGAGACTTGAGAGCGTACAAAAAAATATCCAAAAAAATCTCAAGTGATTCCATTTTTCGAAAACTTATTAGGTAGAAGTGCATATGAGGTAGATTGTATCAGACTGGCTTAAATTGCATATTATTTGCTCCTACAATAGGCACTATTTGATATAAAAAAAACATACTCTCAAACATCTAATTTGTTTTTCTATTAAATTTCAAGAAAAGTTTGAAAAAATCAAGCCAAAAATTGAGATCATAGGACCCTACTTGAACTTCCATTTGTCCCTTGGGGGAAAAATGGTCCTTTAGGGTTTAAATCACTCCATGTGTGTTGTGCTTCTTTTAAATCCTTAAGGACAAGATGTTAAATTTTGAACAACTGATGAATGCAAATACATCCCAAACATACAAATATGTATTTTTTCCATGCATTGAATCTTCTAAAGATTTTTGAGTTTGTTCTTTACCATTTATATGTCGTAGATTTTGCAGACTTTGCTATTCAAATAGTCTTAAATTTCAAAGAATATTGGTAGGTTTGACCTCAAAATTATTTTTGTCGGTTTAAAAAATGATTCTTTTAGATGACTTGAATAAAAAAGTAAAATAAAGTCTTCAAAAATCAATATGATTAGAACTTAACGTTTGAAAGTAAATAATTTTTTTTTGTAAAAATTACAAAATATTCAATCTGCAATTGATTTTAGACGACAATTTCAATTTTTGACTTCAAATTTTATTGAAAAATATTGGTTTTGTACTTGTTGATCTAGCTACATGATATGATCTATAGATAATATGTTACAACTGTTGATTTAGATTCATCATTAAATCATTATTCTAACTTGCATTTTATAATACTCCCTCTATCTCGAAAAGATTGTCCACAATTTTTTTGATATTTTTTTGACCGTAAGTGAAGCATAATAAAGAAAGGTTGCAAAATTTTATATCACTAGAATCAATGAAAAACATTGCATGTGTTTATTGCAACCTAAATAAAATTTGTCACAAGGAAGTGTTATTTTGACCTACTCAAAATTAGCTTAGGAAAACATGACATTCAAAGTGGATAATCATTTTGGGACACATGGAGTATATCTTTGCAATTTTAGAAATGTGGACTATCCCCTAGTCCTAAAGGGGATAATATTTATTTTAAATAGATTTTAAATTCAAATCCAATATAGTGGGCATAGCTTGCTTCCATTGAATTTTTTTGCAATAAGAAATGAAAAGGGATGAGATGCATTTTCTTAATCAATAGGCATTTTGCATTTTTATAGTAATCTAGAAATTTATCCATCTTCCACTTTTTGGCCTTGGAATTCTAATTAGTCTAATTGCTTTGACAGATATCTTCCTCCTAAATGGAGTTTTAGGTTTTTCTTTTGCAAAAAGAAAGTATCAATCACAAATGAACACCTTAGTTGGTGCAAAGTTGTGCTTAAATCCAAAACCTTGTGTAAGTTGATAGGATGTTAATATTCTTGCTTCACATCAAATGGTATAAAGAATGTTGTGACAATGCAATCCAAATTGTAAAAGATCTCCAAATACCACAATATACTTTAGTAATATATATATGCCCTAATACACCACAATGTATAATAGTATACTATCATATATATAAGATAACATACTATTATGCATTAAAACATATATAAATGTACTTTGGATGTTTTATTTTCTTAAACATTATAAAATTGACATTTAACTATAATTAGAATTGACCTTCCAATCCTATAAAAAGTTAATGCTAGTCAAAGATAAAAATATTAAATATGTGTACATTCTACATGATAGAGGTAATTGTAAAGCTATGTTAAAATCCTAATTCAATACTTATTCTGGAAAGTCGGTTTGAATTCTTACTTGAATATTTTTAGGAATGACAACAAGGCATGGCTTAAGGCCTCTTTATAATTAGAAGTTGGGCCAATTTGTTGTGTTAAGAGGCCAAGAATCCTCACTTGTGAATGGATAAATGGCTGAAATCAACCACAAACCCTTTACACCTAAAAGCCAAGCCAATTTGGTGAAATGAATGTTTTATTCAAAAAAGACATGATCTAACATCACCCAAGCTCACTGAATTGGGTGCATAAAAAATGGGAGGTCAATTTCAGAAAGAGGGGATCAAATTCAAACTTGCACCACTTTTAACAGTTGAAATTTCTACCTACACTTCCATGTTTTCTCAAAGAAAAATGTATYGAAAACAGCAACTAAAAAATTGATCATCGACTTCTAAAAGAAACTGTGTAATATCTAACGGGTAAAAATACCTGCATTGAAGTAAAATTCCTACATTCAGTTTCGATTTAAATTCTGTTAATGACAAATTCAAGTGCTAAAACCTGACCGCAAAGGTAATTCCATGAATACGTTTAATACCGTCATGAGCACTTCCTTATCTCAGTTGGCTCATTTTCCTCAATAGATAGGTCCAGGTCCATTATAGATCCGAGAGCAGCAAAAGTAATTTGTACGAACAAAAGCACCTGAGGTGCAAAAATTGAGAATATGCGGTAGCTTGATAATCGAACAAGTATTTACACCTACCAATAAATTAAACCTACGAGTAAAGAGTGCTGCCAAGATGTGTATTTGGCAACATATCAACATTTCTAAGCAGCTGTAAGCACACATCCCACTGGTGCACGTTCTGGCAGMAATCTGGAAACTCGATCCATGTGCTAACTTCAATCCTTGCTCTCAATATTTGGACATGTCCTCGAAAAGCACCAGAATATCCCATCAGGTTGCGCACAACGATCATCTCACGGCCAAAAGTTTCTGTTTCCAATAAGCAACTGCATTGATTTGTGTCTTGCTTCCCAGTTTCCTCATTCGCCGTCTGGAATTTGCCGTGACGTCGTCTAGTTTGAAAATTACTGTATGTTTAATCATCCTCATGGTCCATCAAGTTTCTCTCACTTGACCTGGAGGACTTGCACTCGCACTCAAGGGTCTGGGAGAAAGTGCCACATGGGTAACAGAGCTTTGTACATTTCCTCCAGTAGCGTAGACAAGCCCACCGTGTCCCTCGTGAGTTGTTTGGGCTGAAAGAGCGACTGTAGATAATCCAGGCGCTGTTGAATGCTMCACATCCATGGGTGCCCAACTTCGATCTGCTTCAGCAGGAAGAGGTGATTGCGACACTGGATGGTTGCCCATTAAAACATTCGCTTTTTCGGTATAGAAAGTCTTCTCTACGAACCACAGGAACACAAGAGTAGAAAATTGGTTACGCTGCAACCAAATAGACGGCCAAGAGCAAGACCTGGGAAATTATGCAGGAAAAAACCACAAYGGACRGACTCGTTGCCTTMTTCCAGTYTCCAAACTCTAGGTTTTGCATTTGAACAACTTACTAAACTAGAAAATTCACCATATGTACACAATATGCTTATATAACAAGGACATTCAAAATATAGCACCAGGAGAAGCAGATGAATAGCATTTAGAGATTAGGTTACCTTGTGAAATTAGAATGGTAGGAGCAGTCCCTTGCGAGAGAGAAGCAGGCCCCTTCTTAGGACGAGGCTGTAAGATCACATGTCCAGATTTTACATCAGTATCAATCCTCAAATACACTTCTACCCAGGCATGAGAAAGAAAATATGGATGCAAAGAGCAGTTATGAGAGGAAAAAGGGTTAAATCAAGCGAACCTTGGCCTGCTCCTCGCAATATTTCACAGCTTCTGCTACACCACCGGTACGCCCATGCACGAGAGTAAAAGCCCAAATCAATAGCTTTCTGGGAGTGCTGATATCCAATGGTTCAACTCCAAGCAATGGTCCTCCAGGCAATGATGAGGTTGCCCCTTCTACTCGATTAGGCAATTTTCCTGGCTGAATGAGATACAGATTTATTCCGCTAGGGAATGGACCAGAGAAGCTATCTCTATAAAAGACGTAAGTGGAACGCAACAGTGCAGTCGCCTTGTCCAGATTTTCAGGACTTGCTTGTTTAACCAACACGTTCTTCATCCTCTTGATCAAAGAATACGACCCACTTAGAGTTGCAGAGCTGCCAGTGCCCACGGTTGAGCTTGAAGGTTCAGCACCAAGCGCTATACTGTCTTGGGGTACCAAAGGATGCTGGCTTAGWGTGGGAAGAGTGTGCATTTCGTAGGAACTTGTTGCAATAAAGTCATCCTGCAATCCATGAAAACAAATCACCGCGAGGAAGGATAAGTACAAATAGAATGAAATATAATGGGTGATTGCTTCTTTCTTTGAGAAGCACGCAGGTTTGAAATTGTAGCTATCATSAGTTACTAATGAAATGAAAGTGTCACGCATATAAGTTGCGAGCAGCTATCTCTCCAGTTAACTTCCAAATGACTCGATTATGACACCCTAGTTGATGGAGGAGATCATGTAGCATGTAGGATCATTTGAGTGAAGAGCACATACTAACCTTGAGAACTGTATCAAATCCTTAATACAGCTCAGGTATAAAAGACAAACACGAAGAAATGCCGCTACAAAATACCAAGAGAATTATGATAGAAAGATAACCTGCAAATTGACAATAAGYTGTTCCTGATCCTTTCTTTCCTCTAGTCCTTGTTCCATACTCCATGCAGTTGTCAGAAGGGTTTCTTGTGAAACGCTGGTGATGGAACAAAGGGCAGTGCATAGAGCACGGCACCAGGCAAAGCAGGCATGCTTGCAAACTTGTCCAGACTGTGCGCCAACAAGCTTAGGATTCTTGAACCGTTTTCTGATGCGTTCGTTCACAATCTCAAGAGCATCTACACGCTTATCAGCCTCGAGTAATTGGAAATAACGGTGGGTGTAACTGCATAAGTTTGATGAGCTGTGTCAGAACCAAACAGTCTGTACATCAACATGACTAACCCTATGAATAATCAACAAAGATACAGAGATTCATGCCATCTCTGCTAGATGTGCTGATTAACGATTCCCTGTGTGGAGAATTAATATGGGCTTTCAAAAGTAACATAGTCAGTAGAATTTGCACACCTATATATGGCACTTTCAGCAACTTCTGGCGAATTCATGATTCCTGCTTCTGCCAAACTTAAACCGGCAGAATCAGACCAAGAGATCCCGTAGTCCATGTACAAGTTGAACATTTTCTCCAGAAGCGGGTGTAAGCGCGTCTGAGAAGAAGGTCCTTCAGAGTCTGCTTGGCAAATTGCACGTGCCAGGGCTAAAATGTATTTTCCCAGTGCCACGCGAGAGATATCCTCCAAACACAAGGAAAACTGCGATTCATGAAAAGAGACTATCAGGTAATGAAGAGGTATGAGTGATGCAAAATGCTCACAAAAGTCTACTACTAAGTAGAGCATGTCAGATCATACTCAATAAGAGAACGTTGTACATTAGAACAATATGAAATATTTTCAAGCATAAAAGAGAATGCAATGAGACAAAATAAGGTACCTTTCTGTCCGTTTTCAGGCATGTGTGAGCCCGTTCAAGGGTGCAAAGATCTTCAGTTTCTTCACATAAGGTCAAGTAGAAAATAAGATATTTCCGCACACAAGAGATGAATTTGCGGGAGCTYTCAGGCATCCCCAGTTCCAAAACTCGCTGATGTGCAGGTTTTTTCCTGAAATAAAGACAGCAATTGAAGTCAATGAAAGACATGCACCAACTAAAGCAARCAGTTCCGACGTATTTTCAGACGAACTAGAACAGATAGGGTTTGGACAAGAAGATCTGGTCTTCTACCAATGTTTCCGAAAAAATAGATGAATTCCGACTATTMTAATGGTTTATTCATTTACTCTCTCTGTAGAATGCAAATCTCGGGTACATCAGATGAAGGCTCCAGTTCCAAAATAATTGGAWTATTGGGTAAATTTGAATCAAATAAAAGTATCGTTCTTAGTCCATTGAGGCTGTATAATGACAATACTATTTTACCTTAACTGCATCACCGTTTGAGCATTTCCATTATACCCGAAGGCTTGTGCTAAAATTTTAGAGTTCATACCTGGACTTTCGTAAATGACTTTCATCGATCTCCCACATGTTGATTGTGAACAAGGATCTGTGCGTCTTGAAACAGAAAGCAAGTTCTTCCTTGGCCTTTTCAAGGTCGTGATCGTCACCACGGCAATGCAAGCCTAATGCCAATCTATACCGGGCCTTGTGAAAATGTTTGAGTTCTCCATCAAAACATGATTGCAATGCTGCTGCACAGTCATCAAAGAGTGCATTCCAGATCTGGTTGAGAAGCTCCTTGTCGGTATCCTCCTTTAAGTCTCCAATTAAGAACTTTTCGATAGCCTATCATTCATCCACAAAAGATGATCGTAAGTAGTCATTAGTTCGGGACTGCACTTGAGGAGTTTCAGTATGAGTTTAGATTTCTGCCACAGTACAGCTTCACTGTAAGTTGTATTGCAAGTCAACAATACTCTCAAACGTTCTTAAACTTGATGATCGTTTGCATCAAACACTTATCAATTAGAGTGTCCTTGWACCACTCTGCCGGCTACAGTTCAGAATAATTTGAAATACCAGACCTTTCCTGTCACTGCATCTTGTGAGTTCGGGCCTTCCCGCACACCACCCTCAGCAGACACAATTGCAGACTCCCCTACAGGGCCTGATATCTCAGGAAGAACTCCAATGGCAGTCTTACATATCTTCTCCACTTTTTCAAGGGTAGAGGGAAGGAAACAATATTTTCCAACAGTCTGCAGGCATGAATGAGGAGCACTTCATCAGGAACCACAAAAACTAAGATACTTATCCAACTACAAGCTTGGTTTTCAATAGTTTGTGCAGGAATCCTAAGGGGCAATACAATTGGAAGTCAAGACYGCATCAGAAGGAACTAATCTAATYTTAAGGGGAACGAAAATCGAAAGTAAAAATTTAATCACTAGCTCTATTGCAAACCTTGTGATCAAACAGATCATGATACCATCTCCAAATTACAAAGAAAGACTATGGAAGAGCATCTGGCTATGACGCAGAGGATGAAAACCTGTAATGCATGGTATAGCGATCACGTGAAACAGGGATCGGAAAGAACCTGAAGAATACTTTTGTCACTGTGTCTGCTACCACACAAGAGCTTAAAACGAGATGCATGAAGGCGATATAGTGAGTCGACAGCAGTTGGATTGAKCTCTATGCCCTTCTTGTAGTAGGCGAGGGATACTGTGTGAGAATACTCCAGTTTCTCGCCAAGTTTTCCACAATAAAATACATGAGTCCAGTGCGGCCTGCAAAGAGGGCAGCCGTTATGATCACATGCAACATCTTAGTGGGAAAAGTTACATCAAAACTCTCTAACCATACTCACATTGAGAAACAACGCACTGGTCAAGTGATACATACTTGAAAGAAAACGCCACCTCGAAATGACTGAAAGAATTTTTACAGGCAGCGATCCAAGAAGCGTCGTGAACAGGAACGTGCCGCCTTTGATCATACGAGGGTACGACATTCTGGATGGAATCATAGTAAACCAGAGCCAGCAGCTCGTTTACTTCGCTCTACAATTAAAGGACCGAATCCGCATTAGCATTCTGGAATGTCAGAAATGTGATYGAAGGGAACAACCGCACTTAGGACAAACTTCACTTGAGTAAGCCAATGATCTCAATGATMCATGAAAGATGGAAAGAGGATAGGAGAAGATTGACAATTAGCATATAGTGACGGCTCTGTTTGCACCTTTTGATCAGGAGTGACAGCAAGTGTAAGAGCCATCAACAGGCTGCGTCTACTTTGACGTCGACTTAATTCCACACGAGATGCTAAGAGTCCAGTTTTACGCCATTCTACCACGTTAATATTCTTGCTTCCATCATTCAGGAGCAAATCGACTTCCTGAAATAAGCATACAACCCAAAAAATCAGCATCTCACCAGCTTCAACATGTGCATCAATGAAATAATACAGGTATTTACAACGACAAAGACCAGAATAAAGCAAAATCGTGGAAGCAGCAAATGCAGAGGTCTGCTGCGGACGTTTCATCTAAAATCAATTCCTTCAATAACCTTACCTCGTCCAAAATCTTGCCAAGCTTCAACCAGCTCTCAAAACGCATTGGATTGTAACAAAGATCATACTTAAAATAGTTTGCATTCGTCTGGACAAACTCTTCGCCTTCTTTAGTTTGCACAAACCCTGGCCACTTGTCGCTAGCACTCATGTCCTCAACCTGAACAGCAGAAAGATATTTGCAAGCATGCAATTCTCTCTCAAATTCAGATTTATACGCAACAAATGACTAAAATAAAACAAGATATGTGAGTCAATACTAACGTCCAATGTCGTCACACGCCATTTTTCCGCTAAGGCAATCAAGAAGCTTAACCAATATCAGCATCGAAGAATTGAAGAAGTATAGCACGGCTCGACAAACTTAGAAGCCAAAGCACAAACAACTATGAGAATATGATGCCCCTGCTGGGCAATTAGGATGTTCAGAAAAGATGCAGTGCAGGAAGGAACAAGACCTGAGCAACAAGGTAGTACAAGTTTTCATAAACTGTGGTATAAAGACCATTCTCTGCTTCAACTCCTGCTCCTGGAAGTAACCTGTCTGGCATTTTACACGAAGATGATGCAGAGGAAAAATTGGAAGGAGCTGGAGAATCGCTTTCTTTTTTCACCAAAGATCCTGACTTCAAGGTAGCAGAATCGACTTCTCTCCTTGAATGCAGGGCATAATTAACAACTTGCTCAGCACTTGTGCCAGATTTTATCAGGTCCCGAAGCTTGTCTTCATCAAAGTCCGGATCTTCTAGATACAAATCCACTGATTTTTCTGAAAGAACCTCYGGAGGGGGACAGGAAAACTGCTTGTAAACCGCACGCAGAACTTTCTTTAGCTTCACCAATCCAGTTCTCTGCAAAATAAAACAGCAGTATTGTTCATGTGTCGCAGCGAGACCTCGGATTAGGATAAAGAACTTGAAAAAATTTAGATGAATAATACAGTGCAAATGAAATAGGAGTGGCAACTTTGTCGTTCACGGACTCTCCATCGGACATTCAGAGCACCGCGACGTTCGAAGAGTAATGAGATGCAAAGCCTATTTGGAATGAGTGTGGGCCTCGTACCGAGCAAGTCTTTGCATAAGGTAGTATATACTGCAAGACGCCTGCACACTGCTCCATTGTCTTGTAATCCCCTCGGTTAGTGTTCTGGTGCTCCATAAGACCATCAGTGCCAGTAGCCTCTCCACGCAGATTAAGCCCGTACAGGCAAAAGAAACTTTGGTCAAGTGCATAATCTATGCCAAGTTCAACCCGTTTCTTTTCAACGTCTATTGCCTCCGTATCTTGACTCTCATCATCAACGGATGTGACCTCTTTGATTTCATTGACAGATTTCTCATTCGCTGCTGCAACATCGTTCGCTTCTGCTTGCCGAGAGCTGGGTTTCTCAATAATCATCACGTCGTCGTCAATCACTATCTCCTTCTCCTGAGAATCATCTGTACAAGCCTTGACAGGAGACTTATTCGTGATCTGAGGCTTCAAGCGGGACTCAAGTGCTCCAAGATGCTTGATGCTCAGCTTAAGGAACGCACCTTCTCCACCTTCAGAATCTTTTCCAGCACAACAAAGTCCGTACTCTGCTAGTATGTCGTGGAGAGTAACCAACAGAGCCACCTGTGCAACCAATTGCAGAGAGGTAAAAATACATTGGGAATAGCCAGGCCATGAGCTTTCCAAAAAAGAATCAGAATGTAGAAAATCTAACTACGGTCAGATAGTGCATCAAGGCGATACGCTCCATTCATAGTGAGACGCAGAAAACGAGTMCCAAATATCTGGTCATTATAGTAGTCAACAATAAWCGGAAGAAACGCACTTTTGCATACTTGTTCTTACCAGCGCAACTCTGGGAAAGTTTGCAGTACAAGTACAAATTATACTTGCGCTCGTGAGTGCCAGGATGTTTCTAACCTCTACATCTAAATTAAAGGTACAACAGCGTACGTACAGGACAACCAATGAAATTGACAAGTAAAATGAAGATTAAAATACCTGGTGTTCCATTGGGACTGCAGGTTGCAGATGCTGAAGACGGCAAAATGAAATTGCAGAATCTACATAGCAGTTGCTGTACGCTTGAGCATTCAGGCTAAGGTTCAATACTCCTGTATTGCCCTTGCGATGTGACAGCGTCTGTACAAAGTGGCACATCAAGGTAAGTAAGAGCCCCTGAGTACGTCCTAAAACTGGTGAGAGTGACTTGTATTCCTCTGATCCCTCCAGTGAGTCACTAAGACGAGCCGCGCAAAGAGAAATGTGATGTATTTCCTCCGCAACAAGTTTGATCCAAGGCCCGCTCGGAGTAGCTTGTGTTACATCCACTTCCGTATCCAATGTACTGAAAGAACCATCATTATCCTCCCCAATCTTTACCTCAGCTAGTCCAGCTGCACGACATAAAAGTCTAAGCCTAAGCTCACGACATTGAAGAGCGAGAACAAGGTTCGGAGGTTTCGTGTTATCGCATGCTATAATTAGCATCTCCAGCCCTTTCAATTCGTGAGAAGAAACCGCAGCATCACCTCTCTTGACATCTTCGCTTCCACAAGTCGCTGTATTTGAAGACCGACCGTTTCCCTCTAGTAGAACTGGTTTAAGTAAATGAATAAGATCTTCATACTGGCCCTTTTCTAACAATTTAGCTGCAGAGTGTTTCAAGATATTCTCCACCCGCAACTCATGAAGCTTTCCATGTACACGGTCCAGAGAAATTTCTTTGTCCAGCTTACAATGAGGCAGTAGAATCAGCGCACTAGAACACTTGCACTCTTGATACTCCAGTATCCTTTGACATCTTTCGAATTCTCTATGAGCCTGCTCCCACTGGCCGGAATGTACCCAAAGCCTGCCATTCAACCAATGAAAGCGTGTCCAAAATGACCAATCATACCTCTCATCCAAGGGAGACATCTCTGGGAAACTGTGGCTGCCGAGAAGATTGCTTTCGGAAAATGAGTGTACATCCACCCTCCTTGAAGCAAATTCCCTTGAAGCATCTTCGAAATTTTCAACCTTGCCCCTGTCTGCATCAAAACCTGYTGGCCTCTTTTCTTTTTCATTTGATCCATGCGCAGTGGCACTTTCAATAAGASAGCAAACATTATAATTACAGTCCTGAAAACACTGAGAAGCAGTGGTGTCGTTCGTAGCTGAAGTAGCCATATCCATGTAAACCTCGGCAAGAAATAGGCTGCACGCAGCGCTTCGATCAGCTGCCCACATACGTGTCAGTTTTTCAAGGAAAAGAAGCCATGACAAAGATTTTCTTTGACTCGGACCGGAGGCCACGACTCTTTCCAACAGCAATTGTGCTATGTGGAAGATGCCACTATTCTGTGCAACCTCTTTCAAAAATCGAAGCACTACTTTTTCTTCACTCACGCTATTATTTTGTCCACCATTCCCTTTCTGATGACCTTCTGGTTGTGCAGGCCTACTGGGGCCGCAGATAGAAGTGGAATTTACTTCTGAAAGAGGCTCCTCCTTTATGACCTTCTCAACTACAGATTGAGGTTTAGTGGTTGAAGAATCCACCCTACGAAGCACAAATGACTCCAATGTCTTCTTCAATGCTCTAGCGGGATCGTTGCAGTGGCTTAAACCTTCTCCCTCCTTGTCGAGTCTCCTCCCGCTACGCAGTTTTTCGAGTCGAGTACTACGACGTTCGTGCGACGGTTGGTCCCACTCAATAGCTTGATCTAGTGGCTTCGATGAATCTGATGGCTTAGAAAATTCCAATTTCTCTCCGGAGCCCTGATGTCTCTGCTGTATGGAAGCACTCTCCACATCTTTGGGTCCTTCCGTACGGATTTCTGCAGCTACTTCAGTTCTCGGTTCGACCAGTGATGGGGACACTCCGGATCTTTCTCTATTTGCTTCTTCTGGTGTCTTGATGACGGAATTATTACGAAAATCCTCATTCTGCATGTCACCCTCCTCGCCTTCTTCCAGCTCTTTATACTCGCTGTTGAGATCTACGATAATTGGGTTGCTTTTTTGGACGGAGAACTTCACTGCGGCATTTACAAGTCCAGCTGCACCGCAAGCAGATGCAGGTCTCTGTTGCTCAGGCTGATTTCCTCCGGGTAAAACAAGAATTTGAGCATTAAGTGTTRATTCACTGTCTTTCCAAAATTTGCCCCCCTTGAGAACGTCCGTCACTGCATTCACAAGGGCAAACCAAGAAGCTTCTGGAAGATTCACATCAATAACGTGCACCTTCCTTTTTTTCTTCTGTTCCTCCAATTCATAGGCATTTTCCAGCTTGCGTTTATTGACAAACGAAAGACTGAAGTACTCTGGTTGAAGTAAGTCAAACCCTCTTGGAGACATTTTTAGAGCAGGAGAAGACTCTCGTTCACCTCTAGTGCTCTCAGATGAACGAGAATTGACCCCTTGTTCAATTGCCTGCTGAATCTGCCCCGCCCTCGGGTGAGACGGTGACAGCTTCAGCAACCGCTTGGCCACAGAGAGACATGCTGACTCGTCTCCAACAGCAATCAGAATCTCCAACAGCTTTTCCATGCAACTCCCTATCATGAAAAGTTTAAAATGAGTTAACGTCCACAATTCGCAGAAGTACTGCTTCGGAACGTTTAACGTCAATTGCAAAGAAACAACGTTTCACCGGATGAAGACTTTATACATCTTGTTCACTACTGTGTTTCTAAGAGTAACAAAGAAACGACTCTTCTAGAAGCACAAAAGTGAACAAAAAAACTCAAATGGATTCAGCTGAAACTGCCATCAGTGGCCAAGTAAGCATAAGAGTTAATCAAAGCTCACAATGGCGCGGGCTGCAGCGCAAACCCTCCTCAAAGGCTCGACGAGCAATATTGAAATTGCCGAGTGCACAGGCGAGAGTTCCAAGTCGATTCCATAAAACCACATCCTTCCCGTCAATAGCAGACGCTTGTAGAAAGCAATCCACAGCTTTGCCATGGTGGTCACTGCCCTGCTTTGAAAAAGTTTCTGCAAGGTTCTTCAAGGCCGAGTAGCTGAGATCAAAACAAAACTAGCCTTCAGTGAACACCATAAAGATAATCGGGAAAAGGACGCCTAGCATCAACAAGTAATCAGCTGAAGTCATAGACACCCTTTGCGATTACAGTAGCAATTTCAGATGAAAATCTCATTCGGAATCAACTGCAGGAACAGCATTCTGATTTCAAACCACGCCACCATGAATCAGTCCACAGAATCAAACGAATACAGAAAAGAAGAGTTTTCCATATAGGTAGTTAAGAAGAGTTTCTAACCGTAATTGAAGCATAGTGTTGGAGCCTGACACCGGTTCGACCTGGGAACAAAAAATTCTCAATCTTCAGACTCCTTCAGCAAGCACAGCTTCATTCCAATAGAGGTACGAAAGGTAGTGATACAAGACCGCACCAACTCAGAGACCAGTAAATCATACCTGAGCCTTAATTGATATAGGATCTTGCAATATGCTCTGGAAAAGACTCTGTGCCTTCTCGATTTGGCCATGTTGCAAATTAGAGAGCGCCTCTCCATACATTTGCGTTAACCGGGACTCCTGATTAAAATTTGAACAAACTCGATCAGAATCCACGCAGTTCCACACTCTCATGTCGTCGCTGTTATTATTTGCATTGTATTCYCTATGAAACAAAGTAACAAAGACAATGTAAATCCAAGAGTACGACCAAACCTGAGCTTCTTTTGTGGGAGCCAGGGGTTCTGAGAAGTCCCGCGAGGTGTCGACATCGTTGATAGCCGCAATGTGAAACTGTACGCATAAAGAAACCCTTGAGAATCATCGCAACAATTCATGTCTCCCTGTAAACAATCCTAAAATTCGAAATACAAAGAGACGAGCTCCATGAAACGAGGGAAAAACAAAAAGAGAGCAGCGACCACTGCGATACCATGGCATAGTCTCCAGGTTTGAAATTGAGCGCCCTAAACCTTCGGCGAAARTAGTTAGCGCGCAGACACAACAATATAATATCCTTGACTTTTCAAAGATGCAAAAGCCCCCCTATTACATGGAATAAATTTTTGTATTTTACTTTGAGAAACTTAAAGTAAAAATAAAATAAAAATGTTGTTTTGGGTGGTCAAAGCTAGAACAATAAAAAATATTTCTAACAATAGATTCTAAGGTTTTTAGAATATTATTTTGTCAATAAATTAAAAAAAAATGTGGAAAAAAGAAAGTCTTTATTCTTTTAAGCATATTCCAAATCACATTTTTCAAATTTAATTAACTATTTAGAAGGATGTATACTCAACATTATTTTTTGACCATTGGGTGTTGTATCAAATTTTGGCATTTGGTATTGATGTCTATAGTATATTAACCTTGTTAATTTAATTAATTAACATTAGTCTCCTAAAGTCAATTTTTTATCTATTTGAACCACATGAATAAGATTATGAGGTTATTTGTATTTTCAAGAATAGAAAAATTTGATTTTGATTTGTTGTTTTTAAATCACAAAAAATCACAAAAAATACAAATGTCACCCAAAGATTGTTTCTCCCGACACGATTTTCTAATAAACTAAGATCCTTGTTTAGTGTGGTCAGCTTCAAAATTAGGATGCTTAATCTATCAACACCACCATTGCACACCACCAATGCTATAATTCCACAATTGCAAATACGATTGAAAAGTATGTCCTTGTGATAAATAGTTTAAGCCATTCCAAATAATCATTTTGGTGTAGTGGTGTTCACTAGTTTTGTATAAAAACTAATACACATTGAAATTATTGCTTAGTAATATTCAACTTGCACTACTATATTTGGTARTTAGGGTTAGGATTCTCTACAAAAATATTCATAACAAAAAATGACTTTCCATAAGTAATGTCATCTATTTTTTGAATTTTTTTTCCATCATTGACTATCAAGAAAAGTAATTAAAAATATTGAATTACTATAATACGTTAAATTCACTGAAAGACCAAATTGTCTACAATGTGGGTTTAAGTAGTTTGGTCCCCTCATTTTTTTGGAGRCACATTCTTCCAAACCAATTGAGCTCTATCTTAAGTATATAAATTATTTTTAAGATTAGTGTAGACCTTTTTYAATCATTGGACCTTTTATAAATAGAGTTTTTTTATGCCCTTTTACAGATTGGAGTTTTTCTTTCACTCTCTCTCTTTTTAAAGTTGAGGTTTGTAARCCAATTGGGTTTTAAATGTCTTGCCTAAGTAGTCAACATTTATTCCACATCTTAAGTGTACATTAAGTTAGTTAGTTTATTTTGTTTGTTATAGTAAGATTTCCAAGACTGTACATCTCTCTTGTATTTTTGGTAATGTCGGAAAGTACTTTGCGAGGATGCACAAGATTTGTTTGAACTTCCAAGTTGAAAGTTTTAGAATTTGAAAGTTTTTTTGAATCAAAAAATTACTTTTATTTGTATTTTGGCTRTCRTAAYGGCACAGGGCCCCTACACTATTKAGTGAAATTAAGCTGCCTTTACAATTAGGTTGCCTAACACCAAGAAAGTTACTCTACAAGTCATCAAAGTCAACAAATTTTTTTGCAAATACTTCCATTTGTACACATAAAGGTTCATGAGTTCCATCTACACCAATAACTAATGCAAAAGTTGTGCATTCTTGTCTAGTAACAATAATTATTTACATAATGTGGAATGTCAAGAAATTAGTGAGGAGCAACCTATTTTCTCTAATTAGTGTAGTTTTTCTTCTATTTCTGCTTAGAAAAAGACGAGATAACTGAGATAAATCAATAGTTGACCGTCCTGTAAGGTTCAAGGAAAGTAAGAGTTGGCACAATTGATGCTTTTCCATCCATACTGGAAGAGCTTCTCAACCAATGCCAAGTGTGACAAGGGGAAAGGCCGATTAAGGATAGGTTGGGATCGGATGTACGACCTAACATTTCATCCATCCCCTGGTCTCTATCATCCATCAATTCCATTCCAACCATCTTCATCGCCACGAATCGAGAATGGCCTGCAAGCTTCTGTCCGCTTCTCTCCGGAAGAAGCCGACCCCCGGGGAGCTTCATCGCAATCCCACCTCCCTWGTAGAATTATGAATCTGCTCATCTGTTACTGAATGCAGCCATTTCACAGACACCTCCATTTCCAAAAACCCTAAGAAATGGCGCTGTCTCTCGCCACTTCCTCCGTTCTCCCTCGTTTTGCCCCATCCAGACATCATCGTCAGACATCYGTGGCTCGCATTGTCGTCTATAATYCCGTTCCATTCTCSYYTCTGCCAARATTAYGGAAACGTCAGAAGAGMACTAGATTAAATTCAAAGTTAGGGATCAATCGCGAATTGAGATTGGAAGTGCAKCGGAGGTCGGTGCGGATTGTGGCAAGGGGGGATGGCGGTGAGTTTGGGGAATCTGGTGACAGAGGAATTGCTTCGTCGAGTGGGCGTGAGGATTTGTGGCAGGGAGTCGGGGAGAGAGTGTTCGGTCAGCAGCGGTGGAGCTCCTGGATGGCGAAATTGGTGACCGCGTCGTCTGCGGCTGCGGTRTGGGTGACTTCAGCTGCGATTGTGGTGTTGTTTGTCATGGCGGAGCCACGGGATGCTTCTGCTCTCAATCTAGCGCCTCGGAAGTTGCAAGGGGACGAGCTTGCCACTGTGCAGCTGTTCCAGGACAATACGCCCTCCGTTGTGTACATCACTAATCTCGCAGTTCGGTGAGTAATATTCRTACCAAACCCGCTTCTAATGCGCTTCCATTTTGAATTTCAAATTCCAGACACTYAATTGATATGGCATAGGGGATGCAATGGTGCATGTCTGATCTTACAGGACGACATTGAAGAGCTTAAGATTTCGTGAACTTAGTGATAAATTCTCGCTTAAGYGCATGTCCACGAATTTCTACATGTAGCATCTRGAGCCCTGACAGATTCTTGGTTAAATTCAGCTCCTTCTAGGTTTGCCTACTACAGRCACTGATTTTATCTATGKTYATACTCCGTTTAGGGTTTGGCTATGTAAATATGAATTAGGCATTTAAAGAAGTGCGCTGGAGAAAATGCAATATTGTTGTGTAACTTGTTTGATGTCAATACACATAAACATCTCTATTATAACCTTCTCTAAAATGCCATTCTAGAACACCCCGCTCACTTGCCACACTTAACATATTGTTCATATATTGAAACTATATCACAGCGAAGAATTTGGGACTCCAGTGGTCATATTTAAGAGGTTTGAGGGCTTCTCATCATTCTGGAGGTGCCAGAAACTCATATCTGGAGAACATTCCTAATTCGTTGGGACTGACAGTCAAGCACTAGACTAKTGGAGCTTGAGGAATCAAGAGAAAACGCACCTTAAGTTGTGTAACTTATTTGAGGCTGATGTARGGACACTCAAACCTCTGTATCATGACCTTCACTAAAATGACATTCTAGAGTATCCAGGACACTTCCTACACTACCTTTGGCTTTAATTCATTTTACTTGTGCAACTATTGGGACCCAAAGTGGTAAAATTAAAGAGGTTTGAGTAAAAATATTACCTTTCAGCAGTCTGGAGATGCCAACAACTCATGCCTCAGGATTTGGCGTAAAACCCTTATTCGTTGGAAGGGACTAGTGGAGCAGAATTAATGGAATGTCTTTGATGTGTTTAGAGGGAGAGCTAACAGCCTTGTTTTGAAACTGTGGGGTGGTTGTGGATGCAGGAGAGATGTCTTCACCCTGGATGTGATGTCAGTGCCGCAAGGATCTGGTTCAGGATTCATTTGGGACAGCAAGGGTCACGTTGTGACAAACTACCATGTCATCCGAGGCGCTTCAGACCTTCGGTACAATTTGCGTCTTCCTCAAAACCCTTCTCCTTTTGCTTGAGCTTGCTACATGAGTTTTTCTTCGCATTTTTAGGGCTAGGTTGCACATTAGAGGGTTTAGAAGTCCAGAAGCGCTACTAACCAAGAGTTAGGCATGCTCATTCTAGGAATCAAGATTCAAGGATGCCTCCAATAACAAAAGTATCTGTCAGGGGTTTCAGACCTCATGATTCCTTCTGCGTTTTTCAAAATTGTTTCCAAATTTTGTACAATGTAATTCTTCTTTCCTCAACATACTAGCCCTTTCCTAGTGTGAAAATCTCCTTCTACTGTCAAGTAGCTGCGCACTACCTCCTGTTGGGGAGAGGCGAGTTAACTYCATGTCCATAGAAGTATACYTCGTTAAGGCAATAGACCAGTGTGGAGATAATGCTCAGTAAAGAGGGAACATGAGTTGTTRCGAAGGGGATCACTAGGGACACATTACAGGACCACAACGAGAGTCGTAGAGATTAACTTAAGGAAAATCAAGGCATCTGCAACCTAAAATTAAGCACAAATTCAGGATTTACTAACAGAAGAGGTTACTAACACCCCGTGTGCGACCCAACCCATATGCGCTCAATGCGCTATGAGCATTGGCATTGTCTTGAGTGTGAAATTCTAACTTAAGGTCTGGCTCCTATGTTATCTTGGTGATCCCTAAAGTCCAAGTTTGTTTGTAATAGGGTGACACTGGGTGACCAGTCTGTTTATGAAGCGGATGTTGTTGGGTATGACGAGGACAAGGACGTGGCAGTACTGTATATCGATGCACCGAAAACCGAACTGCGACCACTGCCTGTGGGCAGCTCTTCTGATCTACTTGTAGGTCAAAAAGTATTCGCTATTGGCAATCCGGTATACGCACCTCCTTCCTACTTAACATTCTGATGATGTGACTTAATTCTAAGCTGTGTCATGCGATCGTTTTGGTCATGTTCTTGTAATACTTACTCTTTTTAWTCCTTCATGTTTTGGGTGCAGTTTGGTCTAGACCACACACTTACTACAGGAGTGATCAGGTACTTTCTGAAGTTATGTTTTTTCATATTGAGGGCCACTTTAGATTGCTCAGTCGAAGGAGCAATTTTGAGATGACAAAAACCCTACACCTTGATTTTGTTCAATATGAACACTAATCCTTGTTGGCGCTTACATGACTCTTACATGGCATGCTAATAATATTTGAGATAACAAGGTTCTAAGCGGTCTCTTGGTTGTGGATCGGACACTTATACCTCAAATGGATCATAAATGAAGTGGCTTATTTTAAGCTTGTTAGCTCACCCCAGTTGCACATGATGTTGGTTCAACTTTTAAGCTTGTTATCTCAAGCTTGTTACTTCAACGTGTRCAATCTAAAAAAGCCCGACGATTGTCCCTCGTTCTCATTATGTATTTCAAACCAAGGGTCATTGATTGATCCGTGTTGAGCACAGTGGGTTACGGAGGGAGATCAGCTCTGCAGCAACTGGTCGTCCTATCCAAGACGTCATCCAGACYGACGCAGCCATTAATCCTGGMAACAGTGGAGGACCCTTGCTGGATAGTTCTGGCAACCTGATTGGTA
Source organism: Pleurozium schreberi (assembly GCA_006891605.1). NCBI lineage: Eukaryota > Viridiplantae > Streptophyta > Bryopsida > Hypnales > Hylocomiaceae > Pleurozium > Pleurozium schreberi. The sequence continues at coordinate 21,318 of VACF01001436.1, read as the reverse complement.
TCAACACTGCAATATACTCTCCATCTGGTGCGTCATCAGGTGTGGGGTTCTCAATACCTGTGGACACGGTAAGTTGTATTCCCTTTCTAGTTCGTAGTGAACCTCTTATTGGGAAGTTAATTTCATATCTTATATGCGGGCTAATTCGGATGTAGTATGATTCGCTATATCTTCTTGCATCATGTTTAATTGAATGTATGGTCGTCATTATGTTAAGTATCTTCTCTTTTCTCTGGACCATGGGAGATAAATGTTCGCCACGTTAAGGTAGATGATACTAATTGTTTCACTTAAAAATGTTCTAACGTATGTACAAGTGTGATTATATGGATATGATAGGGCTGTGGAGAGATCACTTTGGGTACAAGAGCTGAATCTGGTTGGATCAAATTTTTGTTTCGTTGTGAATAAATTTCTTATGAAATTTCAATGTGTGAGGTTGTAGATTTTTTAGTGACAGTAGAGAACCCCTTTCCATTCAAAGTTCAAATTCCATAGAGATTTTGCCAAATCATGCTTACATCACTTGCCAATAAGTCCTACCAAGTGTGTGAATACCATAGTTGAGTTGTTGGTAACTGGGGTCAGCATAGGAAACAGGATCAGGTCCATAATGGTTTTAGTATTCTCTACCTTAATCCTTTTTCATTTTATTGACACTATTGATCTGTTACTGGACCTGTCCGTCAGATTCAACAGACCTTTGTTGAAATAATTCATCTGATGCAAGAGCATCTCCACTCCTGCCACAAAAGAATCGTTTATGCACATGGAATTAGAACTTGGAAGTGCATTATGGAATGGAAGTTTCTCTCTAATCCAATCTCAATCCTTGTATTTTTTGTAATATTCATCAATATGACATCAAACAAAGTTTCACATTTAGGGCATCATGATTAGGAATTATCATTAAAATCTCATGTAAAAATGGAAAAGTATTGAATCACTAGATTATGCCTAAATGCCCTAAAGAATTAGCAAGAAGTACAAAGAAGACTTGGTTTGTTAGTATACATTTGCACCATGGGTGAAGAAAAAGTGGAATGTAGATTTCAACTTTTTGAAGTTCTAAATGTAATTGATGTGAGTATAAATATTCCTCCCAAGAGTGAGAGTTGGTTTGTAGTAAGTGTAAATTTTCATATAGGAAAAATTGACCTTAACTAGTGCATGATATTAGGAAAAAAATGATTGAAGTTTGCAACAACCTTCATAATTTCACAGGGGAGAATTGCCTTTGCCAAGTTTAGTGATGCTTTCATTTCTATGTAATTAGGAGATGAATAAAGAGCTCTACTAATTCTTGTGGAAGCCCAAAAATTGCTTTTCAACATAATAATTATATGGATGCACTTCATCTATTTCTCCTACTTCCTACAACAAAATCTTCAACAATCCATCTAGTGAACGCATGATTTTTAAAGGGAATAAATACCCTCTTTGAGAATTAGATTTGACAAAAATTGAGTAATTTTTGCCAAAATGTACCACATGTCATGTCTAGATTGATTTAAGGCAAAGGCACCTCTCAAAACCTGACAYGAAAATTCAATGCTTGCCGTCACTGAACTTACAGCTAATTCCCTTTCAACATCTAATTAACTCCCCTAAAGCTTGTCTTCCGAAAGGAAGGAATGATGCAGAAGACGATTAGGGTTCGGAGCTCCTCCATCGCCATCGCCATCACCACTTCCACCACGGCTTCGGTAATGAACCGGCGAACAAGGAATCGCGATCGTCAGCAACAACATCCCAAAGCTTTGAAAAGGGTGTGCGTGTCGATGAGCATGTTCTTCCTGTTGTCCATTGAACAGGGCGCAATTGTTGCTGCGAGAGTGCATCRAGGTTATTGATGGTGTCGTGGTGGCACCGGCATCCTCTTTGCCAGCTGATAAACTTTGTTGCCGGTGTTTAGAATCACTCGTGGTTCGTGTGCGCTTCGCCTCGCCTCTTCCAGCCATGTGAGTGTTAGGGGGAGTTCTAGAATATGCGGGACTGGTGGAATGTTGTTCAGGGTTGGCGAGGTCTGGTATTGGTATCTTAGGGTTTGATAGGGGTGTGTGCTGAAACAGAGGAGGGGAAGGATGCAAGTGAGTGGTGCAATTTAGGGGGAGCAATGGGAGGGGCGCTAGGTGGAGGTGGAGGTGATTGGGAGTTGTTTGAACGATTTTGCTTGGGTGGTGGTTCAGGAGGGCATCTGTTAATAGGCCGTCTGCACCTGATGATGATGAAGACAGGGAGTCGGAACCTACTCTGCAGGAAATCGTAAATATTAAGGTTGTTAACTTTCGCCTTAGAGTTCTGTTCCTTTTCCTTGGAGATATGTCAAATGGTACATCTGCAGGTCTCTAGGGACATGATGACACCCTTGGTTCATGTGTCTAAGCTCGAYTTTCGGGAAGCATTGGAATATCGCATTCTTTTGGCAGACTGGTTCTTACATGTTAGTGTGACTGGTGCAGTTGATAGAGAGCGGGGAGAAAGAGAGATTGAAGGAGTTGTTGCGAGAGCGACTTATTGAATGTGGATGGAGAGATGAACTGAAGGCCCAATGCAGGTCAGTCTTCCTAGTTTTATGAACGCCAYRTTTTCGTACCCGTTGATTATTCTGTTATCGTGAGAATTTCACGCATCTTAGTATTCACATCGCGAAGATTTGGGATACTTTGAAAGAACTATGTTTGCTGGGAGTCTTGAATGGCATCGCAGTTGGTTGCTCTCCACAACATTTTAGAACATTGGCACTMTCCYCATAGTTCACCAATTTCGAAAGCCTGGCAATCACTGCAGAATTCAGTAAAAAGCTCCGGAATTGCAAGAGGTTTATATTGCTCAAGATACTGTGCAAAAAGAATTTGAAAGCATCATGATTCTCTTTGCAAGGCCTTAAAGCCAGCCGCTCAAGAACGTTATGTCTGTGCCGTCAATCCATGTGGATCTCGGAAGCGATTTTTGCCGCTTACTAATTCCGTTGGATGGTGGTCTTGTTGACAGAGCTTTTTCGAGAAAGAAAGGTCGCGGCAATATTACTGTGGATGAGCTWGTTCGTACTATTACCCCAAAAGGCCGAGGTTCGTTTAACTTACATTCATCTGGTATTTCTGTCAAGATCTTTTAGCSTCATAGAACTTGGACATTAGTCTTCAGTACTTCCTAAGCCCGGGGATACAAAGTAGAGACGGCGGAGGGAGGGGATGTAGCTTTTGGTTGTTTGAAAAAGGATGCTATGTCATAGAGGGGTCGTTGGCTCATATGGAACGGCCTGTTGCAGCCATGGTGCCCGATAACGTGAAAGCGGAATTGTTGCAGCGTATTCGAACATTCCTGATGCCTGACCCCTCCTGAAGCGATTGCAGTTGTCCTCCATTCGTTCTTTGCACAAAAATTAGGGAAGCAGCCCTCCACTCACTGTCTCTGTAATCAGCTCCTTGTGTTGTTTCATGTACATTAGCTTCGGTTCCAATCTCAATTAGGCGGYGCTTTATGMACCTTTTGGACAGGGGACACACAGGTTGATTGCCCTTGTGTAGAGTACTAGAGTCAAATTCAATCTGAACTTCAAGATTCTCTTCCCTGAAAATTCAGGTGAATGCTGGCCTCTGAAATTATTCGTTTATATTACTAAAAGGGATGTTTGGATCAGTTCCAAGTGTACAATTGATTGATTGCTTGTTGTAATCATTGCTGCAATCGCCACTTTTTGTCCCTTCTGGACATTGGAGTAACTGTTTTCAGTATGGTCAAATGATTGTCCTCAAATGGTGTAGGTCTCCTCTCTTTGGCCTGCACTTGCACTGGCCGCATGTGCAAGGTATGTGAGGTACCATTATACACATTATACCATTGTATACGAGTGCTGAAAGGGTCTCTTCTGCTCTGACGCCTGGGTACTATTCATCTCTTAAAAAACAATCTCTAATCTTAGCTGTCCACCTTGGGATTGGTTTGTGTGGTTCTTCATAAATGCGCTGTTTTCACTCTTTCAGTAAGGATTGGGGCCTATACATATTAGGGTAGTATATTCGTCTTCTCCTCTGTTATGTTATGCTAGATGTGAATGTTATGATATGCTACTTGTGAATGTCGTTGCACGAACTAACGACAACCAATCCATAATAAAGTTCTGGAAAATTTCAGTTTTCTGTGGAAAAATTCACTACTTAGACAATCATCTGGAGAGCCATGCACAATATGTATGTATAGTCCTGATTGAAAAAAACAATTCTGAGATTCCTAATGACGTTTCTAAGATGTAGGAAAATTTTCTTGCTAAAGTACCACGCAGAGTAGAGACAAAGATGAAGACCAAAATCTCATGATTTCATTATCTCATGAGAGTTCTCCATTATCACGAACACTAGTGTCAGTATCGTAGTACCCCCCAAAAGCCCAACGACTCATCGTTTCAGATGAGATGAAAGTTATGAGGCTTTTTAGTTTGCTAGCAGTTATGGAATCCCTACACCAAAAARAACTTTGAAGTCCTTTATTTTACTGAAGTTTCAATATTTTTGAAAAAAAATAATGCTATTGGATGTAGATTGTTTATTACAACAATTCCACCATTTGGATTGGAGTTTTGTAATTTTATAACTAATTTATTAACAATTTAGTATTTTGAATCATTTGTTCCTTCTTTCTACTTACTATATTTTTGCAATATGTTGTACAACTCCAAATGATCTAAAAATTTTCATGTATGTAGCCAACTTGCCTTGAAGAATGAATTCAAAGAAGCACAATCATTTTGGGCATTTTTTCATAATGATTTGACCTCGTGAAGTGCAGCTGCCCGGTTTTTCGCAGGGCCAATAAAAGGATTTTTGCCACTTCCAATGCTAATATCTTGCAATCTACACGGTGGAAATTTCTGAAATTTTTTCCACATATTCTCAAACTAGAGTACTACAAGATCCTACGGTTACATGTGTCAAATAATGATATTTTTCAAAAATTTGGTACTTGTACTAGAAATGGTAGTTTTGAAGCATTTTTGGTGAGAATATAGTCAAGGAACTTTAGGGGTTAACACTAAATGCAAACATACTATAATACACTTAAACCCAACTAACTATACAACTTACAACCTTTGCACATATTCATAAATTTGCATTCTAATTGAAACACAAAAATCTTTGGCAAAGAGGGCAAACACATCTCCTTCAAGATTCACACCATATGAAACTAAAATTGTCATAAACTCCATCCACAAAAATCAGAGTTCCTCCAAAAGACAAACAACAAAAACCTAATATATTCTAAAATGCATCACTTTATATTGTGATATCGAAAATCATTCACTATACACTTTTGATACATTACTAAACAATACATTTATATTCCAAAAAACTTCACATTCTAAATAATCACTTAATAACTTGAAAACAAACCACCTTGCACATAATTATATTCACAACATTCAAATTCTTCCTTACCATTTTTTACTACCACATCAGACATTTATTAAAATAACACATATTACATATATTACACCAACTTTTCAAAACACAACACTAGAACAATCAACACATTAATCATGCTTATATACTAGACAAATACTATTCTAACACTTTAAACTAGATTAAAAAGTAGTCTCTTATGAAAACATATAAAATTAATAATAACAACACCAATGACAAGCATAATTCTTAAAAAATTTATCACCAATAATATGGTTGATCTGTTTTTAGAATGGCCATATCTAGACTTAGGAATTTGAAAAGTCATTTGTTTTTGGCTCATCCTCAAGAGAATAAAGTTTTAGAAACTTGATACTATAGCTCAAGATCAAACAAATTAGAAACACACAACACTATGTTCATAAAAGATGCAAACACTTTTTCGTGCAATTTCCTTCTCATTTCAAAAAAAATCCAAAGCTATTAATCTAGATTGAACCCACCCCCTCTTCAATGCCGTTGATTGTCATTGTAAAAGAGAATCTAAGATATGGATATGGAAAACAAAATACATGTAGTATGCAAGCATGTACGCAATGTGCACAAAAATATATCAAATACATATGTTTTCATAGAAATTACAAATATGAATTATATACATATACATATATACAAAATCATTGAGGGACCCAAAATTTTCATATTGTTTATAGTATAAACAACTTTCAGAAAAATATATAGGGTGTGGGGTGGCTATCTAATTTTCTCAGCCAATGGTAAAATGACACATGTATTTTTTTCAAATTTAATGGAAAAGTGTGACCACCAATGGTTGAGTGACACAAATATCCCTTTAATTTTTTTGTTCAATTTTACAAAAATATCACTCAGTTGTTACTATCACCTTAATCCCTAAAGTCCCATTGTCCCCGCGGGAGACAAATTGGATTTCGGGTAGGTTTGTGTGACCTTGATTTTTTATGAAACTTTTTGAGACTTTCTCATAAGATAGAAAAAATGATTAGCTTTGTGGGAATATAATTTTTATTTCAATTGGTGCCCACGAGTAGAAACCCCAAAACTGAACTCGGCGGGCAGCAAAAATGTTTTTGCAAAAATTCAAAATTCAAATTTTAAATATTTTTTTCTAAAATGATATATTTTTGTCTACATGTAAAGCTTTGATTCATTCTATTTGGACTAGTAATGAGAAAGTTATGGACAATCTTGTTTTTCGGGCACTCTAAGCTTTTTCTTGAAAAAAAACTTATAGGATTCATTGTTGAATGCAATCTTCACAATTTTTCAAAAAAAATTGTTGGAAAGGTGAAGTTTACTCTCTAGAACAATCTCACCATTGGGATTATTGTATTTCAATCCCATCTTAGAGCTATTAACCATTTAGTTTTTCTTTCAATCTTGGACCTACTTCTACTTAACAATTTTTTTAAATTTTTTTTCTAGACTTTCAACTCAATTCTTCAACATAAAAAATTTAAATTCAAAGTTTTCAGTACATTTTTTTTTGACAAAGGCAGTCAAAGTCATTTGAAATTGTAGGCCAGTGTGGGATTTATTGTTTTATGATGAATCACATTTTATTCGCCCTTGCAAATTGAAAATTTTAAGTTGTGGATCATTGGTTGTTGTTGTTGTTGTTAGATTCGTTTGGGGGCAATGAACTGGGTGTGTTACTGTTGCAGCTAATGCAGCTAGTTGACCTGCTTATTGGCTCTCATTGGGCTGAAAGGAGGAGGCCTTACATTGACCAAAACTTCATCATTCTCAGTGAATGTGAGGAAGTTGGAGTTGGTTTCCTCTTTCAATGCGAGACAACAAACCGGTCAAATATTTCCTTCGATCAAGTCTGAAGTTACACTTGAATTCAACGACCTGTCAGAGTGTTTTTATTTGGGTAAAGGTGCGTAACTGCGTACACTGGTATGATGTATCAAACTGCTGTAACTAAGGGATCTGCAATTCTCCCGGGAACACTGTGCCGAGTGGAGACAATTTTTTAATTAACCCTTAAACGACACCGAGGACATTTTGTGTTTGATGAATGGCAAAGAATCTTTCCTTGGAGGACAGAAATGCAATCATTCATCCTCGGTATTAGGGGTGGAAAGGGAAAATCTTTTCTAGTACTTTGACTTCCAATGAATATATTTAGCTTTTTCAAAGGAGATGATGTCACATGGTATCAAAATGCATGATTTTCACGGCCACCGAGCTGTCTTTCAAGGGTTAAATTTGGGTTCCAATGCAACTGTTATTGGGGCCTCCAATTCCATGGCCTCGTTATGTGACCACCTGGGATTGGTTAATTTGCAATATTTGAAGGGCCCGCGAGTTGGGCCTTTAGGGAATAATCATTATTGTCAACGCTTTTCAAGCATTGATATGTGTGTTAATCAATGCAATCCTTCCCTTGTTTTCATGGAAAGCCTTTTTATAATGGAGATCTTTTTCTTTTTTTCTTTTTATAATACAAAAAAGTCCATTTGATGTTTGGATTGCTGGCTTTGCATTGGGACTTTTTATTCAAGAAATAAATGTGGAATGGCCCTCCATTTGCCGTTACAGGGCTTGTATGCCGTTGTTGCATTGTAGATTCTCTTACCACTTTATGTAAATAATACACTAACTTTTAGCATCCTATACAAATGGAATAGGGAGTAGCAGAACACTTATACTGAGCATCTTGGAATAGCTTTCAGTATTTATGCTTAACTATCAACGCCTAAAATTTGAGCATGGCTAGTGAAGTTAGACATTGTACCCTACGCAAAGGTTGGGTTTGGCAAAAATTAAGTCATTTAAAAACAAAAGTGCCACGTGTCATTTTGGACCCTCAGAATATGATATGTAAATTCAATTTTGGCACTTAGGTGCCAAATCAAACCTTCATGTACAGTGGCTTAAATCGTTAGCGTGGAAGGTCACTAGGAAAAAGCTTACAACATGTATCATGTTATGAATCCATTATTTTGTATGCTCATTGAATTGTTTTTATTATTTGATCTATGAATGATCTTATTGTCAATCATTGAACAATTCTCCTCACATGAACTTTCAAAATGAATATCTCTCTACTTTGGGCCAAAATTTTCTATTTTCTTTGCCTTGCTTATTAGTTGCTAAAGGACACATTGTATTCTTTCATCGAAATTTCATTATGTTTTGCTTAATTGCTATAAGTGGCAATCATTATGGGTGTGCATGTGTATTCTCTAGGAAACTAGGGAGAAAACAAGCTTGACTTGGCACTTTTGTTTTTTTAGTTGTGGGTATTATGTCAAGATGACGAATTGAAAACCCTTTCATTCTTGTGCGTACTTAGACTTATCAAATTCACAATTTAAAAAAAAAAACAAAAAACAAAAACAACTCAAATTAAGACATATTATAGAAGAATTTTGATCAACTTATTTTTGAGAAAAAAGAAACATTATAGGTGGTTGAAGAAAAAACATATAACTTTCCTTTATGGACTATAGAAGGGGAATTATTCTTGTTCTTTTAGATGCAGTTATCCCAAAGAAATCTTTGAAAACTATAGGAAAACAAGATAATCATTTGCCTTGTGCATTTAGAGCCTTGTCAATTTTATAGCAATTTGCAATGTGATTTTTGGTGAATTTTTTGAGAATTGAAAAGACATTGTGGGTTGTTTCTTCATATCCTCATATTGTTTTTTCTATACCTCAAAATTATTTGAAAAAAATTATACATTAATATCACTATGATAAGTAACCTATGGAAAAAAAATTAAGAGTTTTGGGATGAGTTTTGAGCATTCCGATTACAACATTTTCATTTTAGCATATGTACAAAGTATTGCCTAATTAAACATCTTTTATCAATCTTTTCAATGGTGGCATTTTCTCAAAAATTGTGTGATTTTGTTGATTTTTTTTCAAAGGAAAGATACACAAGTTTACTTTCATTTCAATGGTGAAAATCATCAAAATTATTCCACACAAATGAGGAATTATGCTTGTTACAAGAGCTAGTAAGTCTAGAAAACAAGAGATATGCTCAAACATCCATGGTCCTTTATGGTTTAATACAAGTTGACAAATGACTATTCATGCTTTTATGCATTAAACCTCATATAAAAACACTTTAAATACAACAACACAATACAACAATTCAAAAAATCAAAAAAATCTTACTATCACATAATAAATCCAGATGTCCCATATTAATGAATGCATGAATCTTCAATGACGAACTGCTGCAAAGCAGAATTTTATCATGTGTAGTTATTAACATGCTCATGACAAGACTCACAACTTTGAAATGATGCAAAATAATTAAGCCTTGACCTCCTTCTTATCCAAAATATTCCACACCTAAATACTTTGCCATCTAACCCATCTACAAACCACAAGTTTCAACTTATAGAATTCACTTTTTGCAATGATAGATTTTCACCAAAATCAATCCAACTAACACATGATAAATTTCAATTACGAAGTAAATGCATACACAATAAAGGTTGGAATATACAACTACCCATTGCTTTAACATCTAATGTTTAGGAAAACACACACAATGCATCAATGAAACTTCTTCATGACGTATATAAGCTCCCAACTTACTTCATTAAATAAATTGACTAAGTGAAATAAACAACATATGTTAGGATTAGAAACAATTTCACTAGTAGAAAACGCAAAAATTTTAACAGAATTCTGTTGATTTGGTCGCGTTGTACCGGTCACTTTTCTGTTGATTTCAACAAAAATCTGTTAAAACTAACAAATTTTTGTTGAAATCAACAGAAAAGTGACCGGTACAACACGACCAAATCAACAGAATTCTATTAAAATTTCTGCGTTTTCTACTAGTGTTTGTGCACCTCTGTCAATGTGATCTTATGTTTGTAGTTAGTAACTCTAGGTATATCATTGGTTGTTAGGGTTACTTCTATTTCAGTCTTTGAGATAGAGATAGAACATGGAAAACTACCAGTCACGTAGGGAAGCATGCCTTAACCCCTGAGCGCCTAGCTCATGTTTACTAAAATCTAGACCCTTCTCAATTCATTGCAATCAAACTATCATCTAAAAAGAGATTCACATGAATTAACTATACCAAATGGTAGTGGAGACAAATCTAGAGCTCGAGGGAGAGGAACATGTCCTTTGACTGTACCATTGAAAAGATTATAGTAGTTAAACAAGGAAATCTTTCAATTTGGAGAGGCCATGTTTGAGGCGTTGGAGCCCTCAGGGGTTCACGTGCCTGTGTGTTTAAACTCAATAATTGAAGGTGGAAGACAATCTTTCTAAAAGCAAAACATCTTAGTGAGATAGCATTACAAGTTTCTTTCATGGTATGAGAGCGACAGGGAGAGATTCTCATACATATAGGTGTGATCTTAGTGAGGAACAATGGTAGCTGCAAGAGACCTTGACACAAGGAAGTTTGTTTCCGGGATTCTTCACAAATTTGGAACCACACCGATTCACTAAAGTAGCAAGAGCCAAGAAACAACTGCACACAATACTACAAAAACAAAGTACAATGTTCTGACGAAAGAAACAAAGGACCTAACGTATTTTAAGGATCACCTCATATCCATTCTACAGCTATTTATAGGGGCAATTTCAAGGAGAGGGTTGCTTTTTAGAGCATATTTGCAAGCTTAACACAGTTCTTGTTGTCAATTGCACAAAGGGGCTTAAAATGACCTTCCTTTGTAGAAAGGCTACAAAGAAGATAATGAATTCTTACATGAATTTTTTGGTGCAATAAGAGTGCAATCTTCTCTAGCAAAATGAATTTTTTTTGAATTACTGAAATTGAAAAGGTTCATAGCTCCATATTTTGCTATTTTTTGCTCCAACTGAATCCTCTCTCTCTCTTCACTTCCTTATGAATTTCTCTCTCTATTTCATAGCAAACTCAGCAGTGGTTTTAATTAAAGAATGTATGAGRCAGGCTCTCATTCGCTTAATTAATTTGTTCTAAACAAATACAATCAATCTGAAGCTTTCACATTGATTCACATGTGCTGCTCTTCCTGTCGTTGGTGGACACTTGGAAAACCTAATCTTAACTAAGGTGAAAGCACCCAAAACCGATCATTTAAGTAATTCAGCGTAGCTGAAGGCAACTTTTTCAACTTTTTCTGAAAATAATATTTTTGTAGTATTAGTGAGTGAAAATATTTAGATTTTTTGGATATTGTATGTAATTTCTATGATTTTTTGAAGTGCCGGCTCACTAGACCACTGGAACTGCCCTATAGGTGTACCTAAATCTGAACACTGCCAAAATCAGCAAGCAACAAATCAGAATTACGTATGTGTCATTCATATGTGTCAACTAATCCCAATCAAATATTTGTAAGACATATTAACTACAACCAATGGACGCAATTAGGTGTAGTCTATGGTACAGGATTGGGTACAAGTGCGCTAATGGATGTTTCTACCTTAGTTTTGTACGAGTCCTAGCTTTGTGCAATTCACTGTCGATTGCCTCTAAGATGGGACGGTATTATGCCCTGTGTGTGCATCCAATTAGTTCTGTATAATGTATAGTACAAAAGCTTAAGAAGTTAATTAGTATTGTTTTCAACTTGTTTTGTAACAGCGACATCAACAAGAGTTTGCGGCCAGGTCCACATCGTGACCCACCCACAATGAAAGAGGTCTATGAGTGTATGAAGGTCAGTGCCCCTTTTCCAGTCTACAACCGTCTGAATCTCTGTGAGCAGGGCTTTTTATTTTGGCTTTTTGGTGCCAGATTGCACTTGAAAAAATAGTTTGGCTAAAAAAAATGCCAAAAAAAATGTCAAAAAACTTGGATGAAATCGCCAAACAACTTTGAATTTAAAAAAAATCTTTGATGAAATCGCCAGATTGTGGATGAAAACCATAGTATACATCCAATATGTGTATGAATGTTGTAATTTAGAGCACCACTATAACATTTAATGTCGCCACTGTGGCACTTCATAAATAATGAAAAAAAAAAAGCCCTGTCTGTGAGACTGGTCTATTTTGTTTCTTAGGGCAAAATTAAAAGAAACCTGTTTTGGGGGAMAGTGTCTTGGAAATGGTTCACAAGTGCCGTTGTATGGAGAGCCTCAACACAAACATTTTGTCACTGTTGTCGACTCTTAAGTCATTCCAAGCTTGTTCTATTTCGCATTGTGTCTATTTTTAATTTTACTTTGTAGATTACACAACATAAAATTGAGAGTTAGAGCAATATAATTAGGATAAATTTAGAACTTGTCATTGTAAGCACAAGCCTATACATGAAACCAAAAATATGCCATTGAAACAACATTTTATGAGATTAAATATCTTGAAGGAGGAGATAATGCTCAAGAGCTGGGGAGGCTCAGAAGCATTATGGGATATAATGCCAAGTCTTGAATAGTTCATCATGGATGTCCATATTTGTACTTTTTGCAAATTTAAGGGTGTAGAAAGAGGCGCTATGTTATGAGTTGTACCGCTTTTCTGACTATTCAATGGAATGGTGACAAATCTACCTTGAAAATTGACTTGGTATTATGACTTGTGTCATTTGAAGTACCTAGACAATAAACGAAATGGAGGAATTGAACAACATTCCACAATAATTTCTGAAAACCGCGTCATAGTCATAGTAAGCACACGCACCTGCTCTTAAGTGTGAGAGAAATCGGTTCATATGGGAGAAAATAAAATCCAGTCATTTTTGTTCTCTTGTCAATGTAAACTTGAGTTGCTGATTTAAAGTTTGTTGTGCTGATGATTGGGTTGCAATTCCAATTACAGACTTGTGGGGGCAAGATTAGTGAAGACACGGTGCTAGATCGTGTAGATTTCAATTTCTTCTTTGAAATGTTGACAAAGAATACAGTCCGGAGAGAGGAGCTCCAAGCATTGTTCAAGACCGGCACAAATCAACATTTTGTTCGTTTGGGATCCCACACCAGACAAGTGAGCACCACTGATCTTTCTTGCTTCTTACCCAAGTAGGTTGTGTTAATTAATGCAATTTGTCTAAACTACAAGTAGAACCTCTCTTAGTGCATCCATCCCCTAGTGCATAATATGCAATAAAGAGAGTTTGCAATGAGTAGGTGAGCCTGCATGTGATTCATGATGAAAAGTTAAATCAGATGCATAAACCTCTTTTAGTGCATAGTCCCAGCCCTCTTCAACAACACAACCAATGTTTACATTACACAACCAATTTTTGCATTGGTTGTTTCCTTTGTCTTTGCGAGAACCAAGATTTTAAGTAAGATTTTAAGTAAGATTTTAAACTAAAGAGTGCTTCCAAATTATGAATAAAACAATGCATGAGGATGATTACGAGACCACCCAAATGGGATGAAATTGTGATTGTGAGGCACTGTGCACATGTGTCAAAAACCAGACCTTTTTTACTATCAATCATGGCTGTCAGTCAAATTTGCTCAGTTGTACTTGATGTTGATACGACCTTAAATACAAACAACAAAAGCTGATCTTGGAGGCCTAAATAATCTCAGTGATATCTTCTTCTGATGTAACTTACTAATCTTTTTCTGCTTCCAAAAGAATGGTTTTGTGCTCATGTTTAATTTGTGTGCTGGTGGTGGKCAGGAATCCGACTGTTCCTCCCAAGAACCAGGACCCAGTCGAAACGTGAAGTCTGAAGATTCTCAAGACCCGCTTTACATGAAGAAGTCCAAAGAATTGAAGAACACCCCGGATGCTGAGGAGTTGAAGACTCCCAATGGGAGTTGGAACGTCTTACGGCATGGGCGTACTGATTCGGCGGTGAATTTGAATAGCTTCAGCGGTGGGAGTCATTTCCAGATCTTCAACTTCGCTAGTGCCGATTTGGACTCACTGGCCACATTCGTGAAGCAAATCCGCAAGTGAACTGGAGTGCGAATTCGTATGAGCACGCTAGTTTAAGTCTAGACAAACTGCGCATCTGCTACAAGTCATGTTAACACCGCTTGCTAATAAGCCGAATCCAGTGGATGAAAAGGAGTGAGAGTTTGGTGGCGATATTGCCTACCAAATGGGGTTATCTACTGTCACTCATGGTGGTCTAGCAAGTCCAAAGGTAAGCGCGAAAATCACCTCTCATAGTCCACGAGCTTACGCTTCTTGTGGCACTCCAATATCCAATCCTGCACGCTCTTAAAGCTGCAATCAAAATCAGATCCACAAAGCAAGAAACTTGAGAGCACATGAACTAGGAAATTGCCCTCAAACAATGTACATGCAAAAACAGTCCAAGCCAGTTCTTGCATAACATCCCCGCAGAGTATAGGTACACAGGATAAATCAACTCCCATATTGCTGGTACTTTTTAGTCATACTTTTGCGGACATATGAATCACTCAGATACCTTAGAAACTATAGATCCACCATTTGCTTGAACCTGCTTAAATTTTGGGGTATTCATGTATGCGCACACAAGGAGTGTGCAATCTGTGCTCCAGTCCGGACGATATTGTGCGCCCATTTCAAGTCCTTGAATTCGAAGCTGTCCTCTTTCTGGATTTTGTATACCGGAAATCGCAAAGACTACACCCTCCTGCACGAACAGAATAACCTTTGCAACTCAAAAAGAGAAAAGATGAGAAAAATGATCATGGGAAAAATTGTATGCGGTAACGGGGTCATATTCAATCACGGGAAAAAATAGTTCAGGCAGTGAGAACTAAAGATAAACCTCAATGCAAAATTTTCAAGTACAGGATACGACTGAAGCGACAAAGGATCTTACCAGCAGTTTGGAGAAATCTCGCTCTGGTATATCCTTGCTCCCAAAGCAGAGAACCTGATCTTCGTCTCTGCTGGTTCTGCCCTTCTCTTCTTTAGATTGGTTCATCTTCCGATGAGAGGATTCTCCTTGTATTGATTCACCTCCCGCCCTTGGAGGGAGATCACCACGTTTCTTTTCTATTCGATCTATTTCAAGCTCATTGTCTGCATTTTCAATAGTAGAACGTTTTAACAACGCATCTGCTGCTGGTACTGCCGAGCCAACCCTGGTAGAACTTTCTTTCTCAACCTTCGTTTTCTTTGTCTCCTTACTTCCCGTCTTCTTTGTATTTGGACTTCGTCTTTTCAAAGAAGAGCTCCCAATTGCCAGCTCTTCTCCAGATTCACTACTATCAACCACCCTACCCTCGTGAGCGGAATGTTCCATCGTCACAGTAACGGCTTTGCCTTTCAATGCTTGGGAGTCATGTTTTAAACTCCCGCCCTGTTCTGGATCCATCAATTCAATACCATTGCTGCCCTCGTCAGCCTCAGACTTGACTACATCTCGATGAGGACGTGCTTTGGGTTTCTTCTCTGGCAAAATGTCATCAGCCATGGGCTCACTTGAGGATAGCCACGAAGGAAGTTTTCTCTTCGTGTTGGTCACTGCAGGGTTCGCCTTTGCAGTGAGAAACTGGGATGAGTTGTTGGAATTGGATTTGCAGGGGCACGGCGTGAAATTGATATATGCCAGACCTATGCAAGCGCGATGTTCAGATGTACCAAACGGTTGGCGACAATCAACGCGTATCTTTCTCCAGCTGTGAAATCGAAAGACAAGACACGCTTTGAGTTCTCAGAGTCTCTACATCGTGCACAGTGCAGTCGGGGACAGGAGTAGTATTGAGGACCCGCCTTGAAGACCAAGCGTTCTATACGATGAATTCCTATCCGAAGTATATAGGACCCTAGTGCATTTATAAAAAACAAAGGTCAATGAGGTTAACCCTACGTCCTTTTGTCATAAAATTAGATAAGACCCCAAGCGAGACAACATGCACGACCTAGCAGCCAATCCTCGATTCTAGTAAAACAAATACAATGCCACAAATTATTGATTGCCTCAATGATTCCAGATACGCTACTCTAGCACGCTCCAGTGACATGAATAATTTGAGCTCTGATATCTTGGGACTCAGCGTATTCCTAATCAYRTTGAAAARAGAAAGAAGGATAGACATAGTTCGGTTACCGTTGCTGGGCAGCCACAGGTGCCAGCTTGTGATTACCATCAATGTCGTAGATGAACWCTTGATTGCGGTTGCTYTTGCTCATCAAATCCTTCACAGACATGACCTGAAGACTTAAACCAACCCCGACGTCAGTTGCCTAGCCTTTCCTCTCATCGCACAGTAGTTTCCACAAGGGTTTTGCAGTCTGTCAGMAGAAGAATTTAGCAGGTTTGGGGGTTGGAAGCCTGTATTCATGGAGCTTCATTGACATACAGCWTGCCCTGAATCCATTAGCATTTTMGAGTACCTACWGTGTTCAAGAGCATGTATTCCACCTTACATCATCTASTTTTTKGCAATAGTCGTGGTAAAATGCAYGCAAGGTCACAAACACAMTTCTTATMAAAATRCCGATGTTGGATTCTGAAGCTCAATGAGATTCAAATTGAGCTTCAAATGCACAAACATAACATACCCTCAACGTCAAAGGACGGAGCTGGATTTTATAGTCTTACAATCACCGGGCTGAGATTTAGGACACAGCACGATTCGACCTCATTGATTAGAGAAAACAAAACAAGATCCTACTATTGAATTTCGTAAATTAGGTGTCAAAATTTGAAATTCAACAAGATCAGATTAGGTTSTAAATTAAAAATGCCACTCCCGTCGACATTATGTCTGTCGATGACAAATGACGCCACAATTCTCATAAGCGGCTACGTAAGTAYTCCTTACAAATAAAATTTGATAACCATGTCCTTGAGTGCCATTRCCTAGTCCGTAATGATTCCAAATCACTCACAAAACCTCGGAGGAATGTAACGAGGGTTTAGAAATCCAGGGACACATTTGTAATGACACACGAATCAAACTYGACCTATTCTTCTACTCAATCCAAATGAATTTCTCACAAACTTCGCCCCTCGGAATCTCAAAGATTCAAGACGAAAAGCATTCACTACTTAGGTTGAAAATGTTTGCTAAAAGGGACTCTAATTTTCGTTTAGGTCATATTCACCTGTTGAGCAGACAACAGTAGCTCATAATCACTCTCGGCATCCCCCTGCGCATCCTCTCGCAAGCCGTGCATCTCCAGAAGCGCCGATCCGGCGTTCCCAACCTCCACGCGGTTGAATGCCGAGGGCGGGCGGGGCTCCAAACACAACCAAGCGTCGTCCGTGGGCTTGTGCGTCAACCAGGGGTTGTCGAAAGCCCTGTTCAGCACGTTGGGGCTCGGGTGGAGCTCGCTTTGAGAGGAAGTGCTTTCGACAAACCATTGCACGGGGAGTGATAAGTCTTCGGCTTCYTCCATGGACTCCAAACTTGGAGATTCTTCCAGCTAAAAACCCTGGCAAGGACGACTCCACCACATCATGTCGGAATGCAGAACTGCGTGCCGATTGTGAGAAAACAACGCGATATCCAATCTCTGCGCAGTGGAGCCCGAGCAGAGCACTAGACCCGCCTCTTGCGAACCTCCTTAATATCACCTCCTCTAATATCATTCGTATGTGAACCCTTGAGATTCTTGACTAATACTCATCGGGAACTAACACCCCATTACATTAGTACTAATGTTGTACTGTTTCAATGGGCTCACAGTCCAACTTTGAAAATGTACAATTGTAGTACAGCATTAGTACTAATACATACAAATAGAATGCCTCCCTTGGAAAAACCATTACATTAGTACTAATGTTGTATTACAATAGTACATTTTCAAAGTTGGACTGTGAACCCATTAAAACAATATTGTTTCAATGGGGGGTACTTTCTTGATGTATGTACGAAGTATGACTTCTATTCATGAGAGTGAAAGATCGATTTGCATTCATCATTCTCCAACACTTTGAAAATTCATAATCTTTTATATGGTTTCCAAAAAATGATTTCTAAGAGAAGTTGATATCCTCTTTTGATTCTTGACAAGATCATATAAAAACTTTGACAAATTTAGAGTTGTACCAGTGAAAATGTTTATTTAGACACTCTTTGATGTGGTTAGCTCACACCATCAATATAGAAATACTTTAAAAGTTGTGAAATGTCACACTCTCTTTGTTTCCGAGTTTGCTTTTAATTCTAAATTGCATTTGAATCTGTATCCAACTTCCATCTTTTTTGGAATGACAACAAGGCATGATTGCATACCACTAATCACATTAAATTTTCTTTTTTCTGAATTTGAAATTTAAGCCCCACACTTGCAAAAAAAAAAGGAGGAGATCAAACAAAAATCATCAGTACATCTTAAATCTTAGAAAACTCAATAGATATCGTTAAAAGTGCATGTTGGAGTCCAAGGATAAGACATTACATTCCACAGGTCTGTGCCCAGAATGCAAGCGAAGAATGGACGAACGTAGATCTATACATGGATTCCCGCTTGCTTGCTTGGATTCATGTCGCGAAGACAACTCACTGATTTCCGGAAGTGCTCCTGATACAATCGAAGCTTACACCAGTTTGCAGTTGCGTGGGATGATTCCAGTCTGATCACGATACCGGAGGGACAGGAGTGGCTAGCAGAGAGATTTACTGTGGATTTTAGACATAGTTGAATTAGGGTTCCGGGGGAATTTGCTTAAGTCTTGGATTGAGGGAGAACGAGGAGCTTGCTTGGACGCATTTTTCGAGAAGAATATCACTTTTGAGTGCTCCGGGTTCAGAATTGAATCTACAGGTAATTGGATAACAATTACGTAAGATGGCCTCAAGACAGGAGTAGTTGGGAGCGAGTGCACGGAGAATTGCAGAGCTCAGCGTTACGGCAATTGGGTACCAGTTACGTAAGATGGTTTCAGTAGTCAAGGCAGGAGTAGCAGGCAGCAAGGTGTACGTTGGATTGCAGAGCTCTGTTTCCGAATTAGGGTTTTTCGTAATTGAGTGTCGCTGCAAGTGCCTCCGCAGGCATTAGTTTGRGTCTTGAATTGAGGGATTGAGGAGGAGGAGGATGCGCAGTACTTGAGAGCGGAGGATCGTGATGGCTGCAGGAGGAAGAATCGCGTTGTTCGACACYCATTGCCACCTGCAGGACAGCCGCATCTTGCTCAAAGCGCCGGAGCTCTTAACCGAACCAAAGCAATGCATGGAAACAACATTCCACAACAATGTTAATAAATCTGTGTCATTGTACGCACCTGCTCCCACATGTGATTTTATGGTGTTGATGACTGGTGTGCAAGTTACAAGCGTATAACGAAGACACGATGTTTAGTTCAACGCCTTCTGTGAAATATTTACAAAGAATGCAAACCGAAGAGAGAAACTCCAGTCTTAATTCAAGCCCGGCTCAATTGAACGATTGATCGTTCTGGATCCCACAATAAACACGTGAGCACAGTCATTTTACTCTTCGTTTGTCGGCTCTGGTCCGAAGGGGAGGAGGCTTCGCATCAGCACAAGCTCCATCTCCCAATGGGAGTTGGAACGTCTTATTGCATGGGCGTACCGATACGGCTGTGAATTTGAATAGCTTCAGCGGAGGGAGTCATTTCCGGATCTTCAGCTTTGCTAGTGCCTGTTTGGACTCGCTGGCCACATTCGTGAGAAAAATCCGCAAATGAATTGAAATATTAGTTTGTATTAGCAGGCTCTAGTTTAAATCTCTTGGCGTCTAGACAAGCTACACATCTGTGCTACAAGTCATGCTAACACCACCTGCTAATAARTTCAATCCAGTGTATGAAAAAAGTAATTTCGGGAGGCGTACTGGGTTGTGGAGGGATCACTTTCGGTACACTTTACAGAATCCTTAGACACGTTCGACTCTAAATATCACAGTTGCTAGCAAWTACGGATTATTCTATCTGCCTTCACTAGCAAACGTGCGCGCGCCGATTYAAAATTTACCCTGCGTTTCAGAAAATGAAAGAATAGCTCTAATACATAGTTCGAGCTCTGAGGGTTGGCAAACTAAGACCTTGGACATTCAARGAATACCAAGCCACCGAAAAACAAGTATACGRAAGACTACAGAGGACCAGAGAGAACAAATCTTTCACAACAAGAATTTAGGAATATAATSTTACAAAATTGGCTGATTTACAATCCTACAGGCACGTTGGGGTTGACTACCCCGGCAGATGTCAAAGATGATTTTACAAGGCCTTCGAGTCTTTTCCGTAAGCTATCGTTACCAAGTGATTGTAATACCTCTGCAGCAAATGAAAAAACTAAGGCACTTCGCGCAGTCAGAGCATCGATCCCCCGTGCCTGGAAATAAAACAACTGATCCTCTTCCAAATCMGAAATTGCAGCTCCATGAGTACACTTCACATCATCGGCGATAATCTGTAAGTTGGGCTTAACGTTCACAGTTGCTCCTCGAGCCAGTAATAAACTACGACTCAGCTGCCCTGCATCTGTCTGCTGCGCGTACCTGCAAAGCAAGTAGCCAAAAATGGTACTTGGGATCAAAACAGGCAAAAACTTGGAGACTAGTTTGAATCTACTTCAAGAGAATTGTACGATGAGTTCATAGAGATGCTTCAAAWTATTACCTGTTAACCTTCACATTGCCATCGAACACCGACTGGCCTGACCTGTGCGTCACGATACATTTGTGAATCTGGCGACTAGTTCCCCGCGGATGATTAAGGACCAGTCTGCTGTGCAGGTCTTGCACCTGCCGCTCGCTTGCTAATGAGAAGGTTGAAAATTCAGTCTGTGTCTCGGGACCTAACTGGATTACTTGAAGATTGTGCCTACTCAATCGTCCACCAATTTCAGCCTCTACCATCTTGTAAAAGCTTTTCTCTCCCTGGAACAAGCATACCCAAAGCAATCAACTTTCAGACCACAAATTGAACTCAGCTTGTCTATTGCTTACACCCTGAGTATCTGCCTCGATGGCCGTGTAGCTGCATTTGATGGGTGGCATGCTTGGAGTGGTCTACCTAAACCCTAAAAGGAATAGGACAGACCTGAAACTCACTGTAACAGAAACGTCGAAGGTTT
>VACF01001435.1:0-12757 GCA_006891605.1 Pleurozium schreberi | reverse complement strand
TTACGAGCCCAAAGGAATCTCGCTTAGCACGACATCATTGGAAGGGTAAAGTCCCAGGTCGGCCTGAACTGTACATTTCAGTCAACAAGCTCAATACATTGTCCATTTTTCGGAGTCAACAACTAGTGCCTGAGCGTGATGGTAGCTATCCCTCACCTAAAATATAAAACTGCATGTAAATGGGACTTTTTTTTAAAACAAAATAGAACCGGTTTATCCCATTTGTTTAGCAGAGTTTTAAATTGTATCACTTTCTTCAAATCTAGCCTGCATACCGAGATCCTCCACACAATCCACAACATAGCTCATTTTGGTAACAACTTCAATTAACAGAGACGCAAACTTGACTAAGGACAGAGCCGAGATTCTCTCCAACGTACCGTCCCAGTTGTGTCCTAAGCTGTCCTTCCTGGAGGAAAACGTGTATTGCCAAGTGAGGGACCGCTTGGCAACTGTTGGAGTTCGTTCACCTTGTTGTTGTTCAACCTGGTCTACGCTTGGCTTGGGTGTGGAAACATGGATGGCAGGGACTCCCTCAGTTAGAGTTTCCAAAGTGGCTTTCTTCACTGGCCCTGACTTTCCCCTGAAGAGACTTTCTTGGGGTGAACCAGAACCAGGAAAAAATCCCGGTGAACTAGCTGCAGACGGCTGTGCATTCTCTTCAGGAGAAAAGGCGATGTTGATTGGCTCACTAAAACCTCTTGATGGCCCAGTATTCCTTTCTTCTGTGTTGCGGTTTCGAAAATAGTCGTCTGGAATCCAGTTTGTTTCCGACCACKGCTCTCGATTTGCAAACGGACTTGACGGCGGGATCATTGGAGAGTTGGGACAGTCCGGGTTGGTATTGCCCAAAAGCAATTCTGTGTTTTTAAAGATCTTGTATTGAAGCGCAACAGCTGCCTCCTCAGCTTTTCTCATGATGCCTGCAGATGTAAACTTCTTCATATTTCGTACACTGTCACCTAGTGCGCGAAGTACGGTTGCACACTCTGTGGCGATGGTCGTCATCTCCTGTGCAACAAACAATTCTTTCTTCAGCGAATCTCAATCTCTACATATTTAATCCTTAATTGATTGGTCACTSCCATACCTAAATAAAYAATTTAAGAAGCTTCAGGGAAAGTAATAAAATGAACCAATAGRAAGAAGGAACCATTCCCTACATTTTTGGACGAGAGAASTGTGTTTTGAAAGTTACTAKAATCGACTATTTGCTTCCAAAGTAAGCTTTCTCTTTTCGTTTAATCACTTAGGAGTTAACAAAGCTATGAAAGGAGAATCTAGGAATCACTGACATATGGCAATAATGAGAAGCATGGCAAAAAAAAATTCCAACCTCGGCAAAAATCTCCCGCAGGTACTTGGGTGCTTGAATGTTTGCTCGAAGACACAAGTCAAGAGCTATGACGTCGTACAGAGTGTAACGAAGGTAGTCTGTAATGTCGTCATACAGATCCCACGGATAATTCTTGAAAAACTTTCCATGCGAAGGCTCCCACAGCACTGCGCTCAACTGAGGTAAKACCACAAGTGGTATCAGTCATGAATCGTATCAATTGAATGGAAGAGGATTGTATTTGAAAATTGAATACTAAGAAGCAACAGTCATACATTCATGAGAATAGCTTTGAGTGTGGAGCTGCAATGAGACTCACCAACTTATCGATGTCTGAATCTGACATCACTATTTCGTGGTAGCTTTGGTGGATTTTGTCATCCACAGATCGCCCACTCAAGATGTCTGGGACATGATCAAGTTTCGTATCATTGTTGTACTCTTCAACACATCTGCAAAGAACGCCCAAATCACTAGTACCAASGCACAARAAATTGTTCTGGGGMTATTAYAATTTGTGAACTATGGAGTYATAATGTCGAACCCCTCTTACTGTYCCACTTTGAACACGTGCCAACTCTTTTCCGCCTTGAATTAGACAATATTTCCATTTTTTGCTCGTTGGGATCACAACAGCTCATAATTGCATGCAATCTATTGACAATGAGTTGGCTTCTTCCTCAAATTTGGGTTTTGGTCCACCCCCTGCAACTCCAAGCTACAACTTAGGCCCAAGAGTTGATAGCCCCTCAAGCAATGCTAGAAAACATTTRCCTCTTTGTTGTTTTYTAYTTTCAATTGGTTGTTTTTGTCCRAAGTGAAACATTGAGAAGATAACTTCAAAATTTCATAGGTCGCATGAATTCGAAGTGGGGTCAGGGTGGGGGAACACAACCATACTTAAAAAAWACTCTATTGGGTAAAATTGTACCAATAATCTGAAACTCCTACCTCTGAAAGACGGTGGCAGCCGTCGCAAAATTCTTCGCCACAAGCTTGTGCAAAGCGTCTCCAGCATAGATCGGTTGAATGGCGATGTTGACAAGCGATGACATGGCGAACCCCAGCAAGATCATGGAAAACCTAAGCATCGGTAATGTCCATTTCTCTGGATCCAAGTACGCTGTGATAATAAAAATATGAAACGCCATCGTTGCTACGGTGAAGGCATAGCCCCATTGATCTTTCAAGGGTGGTGCTCCTTTTAAAAAACGAAAAACGCCACCTCCCATTGTAACGCAGAAAACCTACACCACAATCACAAGAAATTTTATTCTGACCCCTCGGGAGTAGTCCAACATAATCCATCCAAACCGCAGGGATGTGYCACTGCAGCAACCATGGTCTTTCTTTCGGTTATCTAGTACTGCGGTGGCTACCAAAAAATGTTAAGTTGACTACACCCTACTAGAAATCCATATTGACCGTCACCTAGTATGTAGACATATATCTACATCAATTGAAACAGTCATAGCAAGTTACAAATTACATTAAAAAAAAAATCCATAATATAAAGTGAATACGCGTACTTCCGAATGCAATTTGAACCACTTAGGAATACAAATGAGAATATTGTACAAAAACTATACAATTCTTTAATATATTATGACACATTGTGATATTCTGTGGATTGATATTACTACCTAATTAGCATTGTGTCAGACCTTTTTGCACTGTGCGCACAATTTTTGTCTCCATGCTGGCTAAACTTGAACAACCAAAAAGAAAACCATGGCACTGGCATGCAAAAAAGAAGTGTTCTCGAAGAAGAGTGAAGAAATAGGTGATGGCATTTACCACAAAGTAAGGATAAACTGGTCCAAACTCCGGCCCAAGTTGATTAAGCCCAAAACCTAAGAAACCAGCAGCCAAAGTTCCCAGGACTCGATTGAAGCCTTTGCTGATTGAGAGTCCAATATTGGCTTCATACAGAAGGTCGGTGGTAATAACAGCCCATAGAGCAATGTATGAGAGTTGAGTATAAGGCTGCGGAAATTTGATGACACACAGTACAGAAGCCAAACCAGCACAGAATCCTGCAAACCACCAACCATCTCCAACCTTGAGTAAACAAGCAGGACTCAATTTCTTTCTTTWTTCTCTTTAMATTTCTGACGCAACTAWTGTTTTTACGTACAAACATCACACTAGTACAGTAAGCATGCCATCCACCGCACATACCGCAAATTTCAAAATAGCTTAGCAAATCAAAGTTGTAGAAATCATTTCGACTTTTCTTACAATTATTAACGAATGAGTATTAAGACCTTGCACAAAAACGATTGCTCGAAACGTCTGTATATCTTGTGATTTACGATGCACTAGTGATGGTCCAAAATTTCATTAAACACAATAGCTTTGCCTTCATTGTTATGTGCAATTCAACCCTAGTTTTGGATATTTCTAAGTTCTAAGCCATGTATTTTAATCAATCTAGTATAGAAAGGAACATGCAACATTGCATGAGCATCGAACAATCATGACATTCAAACTAAGTATGAAGACTTGTCATTGTTTTAAGTTGATTGTTCTTTGAATGTTTGTAATTGTCATTGTTTTAATCCTTGACTGCCGAGCTCATGTTTACTAAAATCAAGACCTTTTCAATTCATTTCCACCAAACCATCATCTAAAAAGAGATCCACACAAATTGGTTGTATCCATTGGTAGTGGAGACAAATCTAGAGCTAGAGTGAAAATGACGTGTCCTTTGACCGTACCATTGAAAAGATTATAATAGTCAAACAATGAGATCTTTCAATTTGGAGGGGCCATATTTGAGGTGTTGGGGCTCTCAGGGATTAAGACTCCACACAATATCAAAAACGTTAGAAAATCAATAACATGAATCTCCCAAAAGCAATATCATCAATCTAACATCCAAAACAAGTCCTATTCACCTTGTACTGAAACACAACACCAATAAAACAGTGAGATAGCTAGTCCAAAGTCCTCACTAACCTATGCCCCATAGGAGTGAAGGTACCTCTAAACCTAAAACATTTATATAATGGATCTTTGTAGGAAGACAATCCTTTGTCATGCATCCTTCCACTCTAGGAAAATAGAGGTATAAATGACTTGTTCACAATGACTTCACCAACTACAATGATTGTAAAATAGTCATTTTGCAATCATTTTGCAATCATTGTTGTTGCTACAGTCATTAAGGACAAGTCATTTATACCCCTATTTTCTTGTAGTGTTCATTGTAGATTTACAAATCAATGTTTTTTTCTTAAAACAATAGATTCTTAGATGCCCTTACATTGTTCAAATATTGACACTTTCATAGACAAGCTGAAATTATCTAACAATAGTGACAAATTGATAGAGGAAATCCCCAACATTTATTGGATTGTGCACATTTTATCCTCTGCACTAAATTATTTGTCTACACTTATACTCATTATACTATAAAAAATTTGTACAGCTCCTATCTGTCAAGGCTAACTTAAAAATAAAAATTCCCACTATATGATATTTTTACATACCCTATTTTATATATATTAGAGGATGTAGCATTTCATAGACCCTATAGTAGCTCTAAAAATTATATAAAATTTTTCCCTTTGAATTAAATGGACCCTATCTTTTAACTCACGTAATTTTCTAAAAATTGGGAGTAATCTCCCCGGGATTTGATTAGATACTTTGCAGATTCAAGTGCTTGTCATATTAGATACTTTGCAGATTCAAGTGCTTGTCAATATTAGGTGCAAAGTGTCATAGCCTTCCAAATCCTCCACAATTAAAGAAGCACAATTAGAGTGGGTTGGTAAAATTGGAGTTCCCACACCATGGATGTATTAGGAGACATTTCAAGCCTAAAGAAGCCCACAAGGTCCCTAGAGTTCATGGACTCTTGGAACTTCCCACAACAACAATGTAATTAAATTGAAAAGAAGCTTTATTTGATCTTTCATATTTTTTGAACAATGAAACCATATWTATCAATAGCCAAAGGTTAACATGGAAAGCCCAATGAGACTAATTAGACCATGTATAAATGATTCTCTTGTAAAACAAATTTAAATTTTGTCACTCATTTTTATCATTCCTACGACAGGACTAGGTTACACCCTCTAATGAAAAACCAGAATAACTTCTCGTAATGGAAGATGAAACGCACGTCAATGAACACTCACAGCCCTAGAAAATGCCATGCTCCTATCTACTTGATTAAGGCGGAGATTATCTTCGATGCAACCCTAAAACCAACTTAGTTAGGGCAACAACACGAAAAATGAATTGCTGCAAGACTCACGATCAAGTGGCCCGAGATCCTCGCACCAAACGACTAACCTGTTTCGCATACTCCTCCTGGTACTGCTGAGCACGCTTGAAGATCAGTGTCCGGTTCTTGGCATTGCGGGACTTGGCCGAAGCGAGCTCCRCAGACTTGGCGGCGGCCCATTGCTCGTCTCTCTTGCGCTTCTTGAGAAGCGTCTCAGGCACGACGGCCGGGGAAGCCTCCGCAGCACTCATGGTGGTGAAGTAGCGAAAGGGACTAAAACCTCGACCACAGCTGGCTATGGCGAGCAAGGGCTGCAAAAGGGTGAGTATAGTAGCAAACCACTGCCTTAGCGAGAAACCCTAATTATTCATCCTACGATCTAGATTGATCTGTCATATTGACGGCCAAGATTTTGGTGCCATACATTGGGAACACGTTCCCCCAAATCACTGTTCCCTGTCACTCCCTAAACCCTGAAGGCCTGAACCCTACCCCCCGTTGATCATCGTCGCCTTCGAGAATCGAAGTCGTGTTCTTCAGTTCGCAGTACACACACCTCACTACGTTGGGAATCCGCAGACTGGAAATCTCTTCGGTTTGCAAGCCAGCAGGAACTTCCCTTGCGGATATTCAAGCGCTCACGCCGGCTGTGATCATCCTCTCGTGTGGCTCGCACTCGGTGCATGTAGAAGACTCTCCTACTCTACCCGCGGGATTCTTCGATTACACAAGGAGCATGGGATTCCCGTGCTGGGAATTTGCTACGGCTTGCATTTGATTGTGAAGCTTTTTGGAGGGGTGGTGAAGCCGGCCGACCACCAGGAGTATGGCCGCATGCAGATTTCGACTGTACAAGGGAGTCGTCTCTACGGCAACCTTGCTGTCGCTAACCAAACAGTGTGGATGAGCCATGGTGATCGATGAGGCGGTGCGCCTTCCGCAGGGGTTTAAAGTCGTGGCCAGCAGTCTGTAGGGCAGTATTGCTGCAATTGAGAGCGCGACTGACTGATGTATTTTCACCCTCCAGTACCATCCCGAGTTCCGAATTCCGTCCTTTTTTGTTTCAATGTTTCGTCTTGTAGAATTTSGGGTGTGAATTATCATGAACATGAAAAACATCAAGGCGCTAATTTGGAGAKAARTTCTTAGATACTTTTATGTTTGACATARTAATCTGTAACCATGCAAATACGGCTCCCTTGCAACTGCTTCTTCTCTACCCACCAAATTGCCAAATCCTAACAGCAGTGAGGAAAACACGCTTGACATGAACCTTGACATGAACAATGTCCGATGTGCGCAACAAGTTCTATACCCTAACGTCAATCTAACCTCAGTCATGAAACTTCAAATTGCATTTATGCTTCTTGATTTTAAGAGTCTTTCAGTTTCTTCAAAGTCGAAGAATTGGTGAGCTTCTTTATATTTTTAGAATTGTGCTTTTTTTTGTTTCTTTTTTCCTTCGTTTGGTGGGGATTTCAAAAGTTTTGGTGCTTTGGCAGGTTACGCACTCCGAGGAAGGGACAGAGACTTTAGGATACTTCTTTGCTGAAGGTTTGCGGCATCGCTGCTGATTAGAAGCTTGAGAATGTGAAGGAAGATGAAATCGAGAAAGTTAAGAAGATGTTTGGCCCAGATGACCATGCTATTTGTGCACTTTCGGGTGGTGTCGACTCAGCTGTAAGGTCAAACCACCCAATCAGGGTCCAATAACCAACCTATAGACTGTCGTATTTTCAACCAAGACCAGAATGTTTCTTTTTCTCCTTTTCAAAGTTGGGACTAAAAATGTTCATGACACATGTCCCAACTTAGTGTGCTAGAAAGTAGGAAGTAGTGAGTGGAAAAGTAGTTTTTTGAGTGATCAAAATTGGAAGACTCCAGTGATTGGCAATAGGTCCAACGCACTTTTTGCCTTTGAAAATTCATAATAGTTTCAATTCAAATGATAAAACTACCAAAGTTTTTGCAATCCCCATCATTTCTATCATTGCACTTATGAAAATATTTGCTTTGTGTTGCAATACACCAAATAATGTCTAGAATTGCTTAAGCGATTGGTTATGGGTGGTTTGACCTTAGCTGCCACTCTGGTTCACCAAGCTATTGGAGACCTCTTGCACTGTGTGTTTGTGGATAATGGCCTTTGTGGGTAGGGCTTTCTTTGTCAACCCTAGCATTCGACGTGTTATCAGTTTGATTAGAATTCTTGCATTTATTGTGTATTAAACTCTAGTGTCGCTATCAGAGATTTCATCCATGAGCTCGATAATAATCATCCAACATGAATCGCGGACAGATTGAATTGTTGACAGATAATATCTGAAGTTACCAGCTGTTTTGTATCATTGCTATGAGAGTTATTGTTGTTTCCAACGCTTGATGATAGAAAGCCCACTTTGGAAGCTAATAGTCGATTTCTGTAGCTATCAAACGTAGTCCTATGGTCCCAAAATGTATGAGATGTTGTATTCTTTCTATTGGTACACTCTCTTACCTCATTGAAGCGGTTCCTTTGGGTACTGACGGGTTAGTGCTAGTGGTTACATGCGTCTTTGCAAGGAACGACGTGCTTCTGCCTTCTCACGGACCTTGTAACTGTGGTTCAGGTACAAGGAGAGAGAAAGAACTATGGCTACGTTTGAGAAGGACCTCCATTTGCCTGTCACTTGTGTGGACGCCAGTGAGATGTTCCTCAGCAAGTTGAAAGGTGTTGTAGACCCAGAGCGGAAACGGAAGATCATTGGAGCGGAGTTTATTGCCGTCTTCGATGAGCATTCTCACCGATTAGAGAGAGAGATCGGGGAAAAGCCTACCTTCCTTGTGCAAGGAACTCTGTACCCGGATGTTATTGAGTCATGCCCTCCTCCTGGAAGTGGGAAATCGCACTCCCACACAGTCAAGAGCCATCACAATGTAGGCTTGCTTGCCGAAGGAGATGCAACTGAAGCTGATAGAGCCTCTGAAGTGGCTCTTCAAAGATGAGGTACCTGACTTCTCCACTTGATGAATGTACTGAATTTCACCTTCGGTATCCTTTTTTAAGCTTAGTTTTTCTTCTGATTCACCTTGGGAGAAACAAATATACTTTAACGTCCTGTACTGTCCTTTTTCCCTCCGATCCTCTCCTGACACTTGGAGGTAACCACTAGAGCTTCGCAGCCCCTTCCGTATCAGATCATCCCTCCATTTACTTTTGCTTGAAGCTCAAGGCCCTCCGCCCTCCTCATCCGTGGCCACATTCTGTTCTCGGCGGCTCCGTGGTCCTCACTCTTGCCAGATTCTCGCCGCCCTCATCCTCTTGAAATGCAGCGGAAATTCTAGCCTGGTACTTCACTTATATCAGTCTGCGGGCTGCCACTTCCGTAGAGTGTCAACTCAAGGAGGAAGCTAGCTTACGTTGGTTTGGCGCGCGCGACGCGACACTTGTTGGGAATCCGTCGCGACCTGCAGACTCTAATTGTACAGCAATTCGAACCTCTATGTGTTTGTGAAGTGGGGAATAAGAAACGATTGAGGACAGCAATCATGCTGTGAAGTTGTGTCGAATTCAATGTGCAATTCTGTAACCTGCGACTGGATTCGTCACTACTCTCGTTTTTGACCGCTGAGGTTTAGGTTGACTGYGCACATATTTTAGGAMAAAAAGTKTAGCAAACTCTATGGTGGTTGATGGGAAGTGTGCAATTTTTTCCTTGGTAACTGAGTTCGGCTTCACGGGGAACATAAAATAGTCGGTTCTGCTGCCAGGAGCGGAACTACCTACTGTGACGAGGAGTTTTGATGATTTACAAATTCTCTGCTACTATATTGAATTTAAAACTTACAAATTCTCTCCCGTATCTGTGTTTGCAAATGATGTTGGTGCTGTTCATGGTGTTTGAATCTGATGGAGAGTAGAAGGACGTTGTTGACATRGGCTGTGCTTTTCTGTGATGAAGGATAAACAATTGGAGGCAACATCTTGGTTCATTACCTTGTCTGAGTGCAAGGATTGGTATTGAGAGTTTGCAGCCATGGACGGGAACCCCAGTGAACCCCTTCTCCCCGCACCGCAGTCGCACACATTCACCTTCGCAAACGGGGTCACGCGCTCCGTGAGCCGCCGCGACGAATCCATCGCCTGCACTCCCGAATGGATCTGGGGCGAGGCTCGCAAGCAGATCCTCATCGCAGGCCCGATGGTGTGCGTTGCGCTTCTCCAATACCTTCTGATCGTGGTGTCCGTCATGTTCGTGGGTCACTTGGGCGAACTCGAGCTTGCGTCCGCGTCCATCGCGAGCTCATTCGCAGGTGTCACGGGCACCAGTCTCCTTTTCGGCCTGGCCTCCGCGCTCGACACGCTCTGCGGRCAAGCCTTCGGTGCCAAGCAGTACCACATGCTGGGTATCTACATGCAGCGYGCGATTTTCGTTTTGAACCTGGTGTGCATCCCAGTTGCAGTGGTTTGGTATAACATGGACGCGCTTCTTTCAGCTCTTGGACAAAATGCGCAAATCGCCGAACTCGCGGGGTTGTACGCTCGCTACCTCATCCCGTCGCTCTTTGGCATGGCGACGTTGCAACCGTTGGTGAAGTTTCTGCAAGCGCAGAGCGTGGTGCTACCCATGGCGCTCTTTTCCGCTACCACCCTTGCGCTGCATATTCCCCTTTGTTACCTTCTCATCTTCAAGCTGGGCGTGGGCTACCGTGGCGCGGCAATCGCGACCAGCGTCTCGAACTGGCTGAACGTCCTKTTYCTCACGCTTTACATAAAACACTCYGCGATTTGTAAGAGGACGTGGACGAGATTCTCACGGGAGGCGTTCAACGATTTGCCGAATTTTTTCAAGCTCGCGATTCCGTCGACGATTATGATCTGCTTGGAGTATTGGTCSTTCGAAGCCTTGGTGTTGCTGTCGGGTTTGCTCCCGAATCCGCAGCTGGAAACCTCCACGCTTTCGATTTGCCTCACCACGCTCGCATTGTGCTACATGATTCCGTTCGGCATCGGCGCCGCGGTGAGCAATAGTGCAGAACTGCACACAAAACACACAGTGCAAACTAGCAAAGAGTAGTTACAGTACCACGAAACAAGCAAGAGCAGACAACCAAGACTCCAGGAGTCCAACAGACCAACACTACAGCAAGAGAAGCGACGGAGGCAAGCACTACAACACGAAAAGCAACAGCGACAAGCAAAGCAAAAGCAGGCGTGATCGAGAGGTAAGTGGTGCAATTGCAATTGCAGGGAGGGATTAAATCCTGCAGCTTGCAAACAAACCCAAGACCCTAAACCGTCTCGCACCGCCTTCCCTCAGTTCCGTTCCAGAAATCGTCTGTTGCAGGATAGAAGATTACACATCCACGCTCCCACACTCCCACAGCCACCATTTCCCAATTGGAGTGAATGCAAGGGCGGCATCCAAGCCAAGCGCGCCTCCAAGATTTTCACAGCAGTTTGGAAGTGGCGCATTGGAGCAGGAAATCAAATTGGACGAATCTGCCATTTTTTGAATGGCAATTAATTAACGCATCAACGAGGTGTCAAGGCAACGAGGCAACGATCGAAGGATTGAAGGCATTTGGCAACTTGGCGAGCACTCCGAGGCTCCGAACAGCAACCAGCATTGAAGAATGAAGACTAACCAGAAAAGTTACTGCTGCAGCAGAGTCTGCTTGCGAATGCAGGTTCTGCAGGTGCTCAAGAGGAAGAAGAAAGTGCTACTAAACTTGGAGGAGGAGAGCTCCTATACATTGTGTACCTTGCGATTTCAACCGCCAAGATGTAGCCGCCAAACTAAATCTGGACGGCTGAGGGAGCGCTGATGCGACTTGGATGAACTTCGGCGGGGGACGAATGCTATCCCAGCACGGGATGAAATCGAACTTTTGTCAATGAACACAAAATTTTCTATGAACTTTGGCTCAAATCTTCATTTCAAATTTTTTTTTAATATGGACATTTAGCTCCCCATTTTTTTTGGTAGATTTCTGGCACAATTTAGCCAGTTTTAAGATTGCTGATGGGGATGGTTTGAAACGTGGTGCACAATGGCACGCCTTTGTTCAAGTGGATTGCACCTTTCAACTTTCGGAAGAGATGGGATATCAAAAGTGATGGTTAAGCCCTCCTTATGGCCTATTTGCATGAAGGACCTGACCCAATATGGAGAGCCAGGCACCAAAGCTTTGAGGTCCGGTCCAAGCTACATCATGCTTTCGGATGCAAACCAGTTTTCCAAATAAAATATCCACTTTTCTATTGGTATTTGGAATTATATGACATGCACCAACCAATGAATGAGGCCGGCCACAAGGACAAGTCTTGAAATAGGAGAGACAAGAAGACAATTGGAGAATACTTTTTATGAAAATAGTAAGTCGGGTTGATGGGAAGGAGAGCGGGTTTGCAAATCCTAAATTCAAGGATGGAAGAGCCATGGAAGGACGAGAGCTCCATATCGGTAATTGGGTTGCCAATTACCACATGCAAACCCCTCTTGGACCGGTTGGAGGTCCGGTCCGGTCCATCATGCAAACAGGCCCTTACATGTATCGTATCTGTGGGCAAAGAAACTTCACAGAGAGTGCTACAGGTGAACATACTCTTTCTATTTTCATGTAGACACGGTGGGTGGGGAGGGTACAATGAAAAAAATGCACACGGATTAGGTTCTTGAGTCTTCACTGGCCTCCACCAATGGAATTGTCCATTGAAGTTAGTGTAACATTTCCTCCTCCTTTCCCGCTTGCCCACCCTGGAAAAACAATTGGTTGTTCTTGTTTTGTCTTATTGCTTGAATAAGCATTGTGCTTGCCCATTGCAGCATGTAAGGAGGCCCTTAATCTCCTACTACTGTGCCATGTGTTGTTGCCACAGTTTGAAAATTCCACAATTTGGAATTGAAAGGGATTCGAAACGTGGTGCACAAATGCATGCCTTGCACCTTTGAGCTTTAAAAGAGACCAGTGTGCTCTATGTCTTTGCCACATGGGAATTTTAGAAGTGATAGTCACTCAAATTGGTTTTCTCAATCAATTCATGAATTAATTAATTGTTTTTGTAAATTAGAATTTGAAACCCTCCTTCCCACTATTCAAATTTTTGAAAAGTTCATTTGGTTGCAATCAATATGTGATATTTCCACCACATGTATTCAATACCATATTCAATACTTGTATAGTGTTCCATATTTTTATTT
>VACF01001434.1:0-17096 GCA_006891605.1 Pleurozium schreberi | reverse complement strand
ACGTGGCACTCTCCAATTGACAATCCGTAACCATGATTCTCATTACAAGTTGCACAACTCATAACCTTTTTTGGGTTGTTTCAGTGGTTGTTGTTTGTGCTAGGTTCAAGCTCCTTTTGTTTTTGCATTGTAAGAGCATCCCCATTGCACACAGCCAAGCACGCAAACCTGGGGATTGGTCGAGCCCGAACCCATTTATTTCCCCCATGGCACACACGGCAAAGCCAAAAAGTTGGACGGCCACAATCAAATGTAGAGACCGGCCGGCCAAATCGGGAGTCTTGGCCGTGGCTTGGTATGGGTTGATTTTGTCCTTTTCACATATTTCAAGGTACTTCAGGGACATTTAATACTTCTCCGATCTTTGTGTGCATGAGGTGGCGCTCTTGGAGACCATGTTGACTTGCTTCCCGTATCTTGAGGCAGAGTTGCGGTGGGGTGCTTGCCAAAAAGGAAGGCCCGGCTCACTCATTGTACATGTCAAGTGTGATCGGGTGCACAGTGGGGATGCTCTAAGTTCCTCATGATAGAGTATTTTTTTGCCTACAGAGTCATTGTTGTACTTAATTTTAAGGTATGTTCACACTTGACATTAAGGGTGATGTTTGCAACGTGAATCGGGTCCAAATATAGGTCTAAATTTGTTCCTAGGACCCTCATAAATAATAGTCTATAACACCAAGTGCGAACATATCTTAGTAAATATTCTTTGTAATTTTCTTTCTTCTTTAGTGGCTTACGTCAAATATACATTGACRGGGGGCGCTTCCACCTTTATATTAAATATGAAGCTGAGCATAGTATGGACGGACATTTCTGTTTTTTTTGGGAAGTGGGTGACCGCCCATGACGTTATGAAATAATTTAAGCTTGTTCCCAATAATACAGCCCATTATTGTATGTGTATTTTGCTGCAACAGACATGGTGGAAGGGTTCGGTTGCTCTGAATTTATATCTGGCAGACCATGTTAAGTTTGCGGTCCAATGGAGGGCTTCAATCTGTACTCTGTTGGGACTTTGTAGTTCATATGGAGGCTTGCATGCCAAGCAAACCAGGGTGATATCTTTATAACTTATATCTCTTGCAACAACTGTAATGTACTTACGCACTTCAATTCTTTGCAATGAAATCCGGGATCATTTGCGGAAAAAAAAA
Source organism: Pleurozium schreberi (assembly GCA_006891605.1). NCBI lineage: Eukaryota > Viridiplantae > Streptophyta > Bryopsida > Hypnales > Hylocomiaceae > Pleurozium > Pleurozium schreberi. The sequence goes on along the minus strand of VACF01001434.1, from coordinate 15,939 downwards.
ATTTAAAGAAAAAAAAGAAAAAAACCTACTCTGCAACAACAATGGCAGGACATTAACCCTTCATCGCCCAAGGGGACAAAAAGTGTCCTCACACTGTCTGCAGTCCACTTTGAAGTGCTCTAACTTTTTCACCCAATGTTGGAATTCAATGAAACTTGATGGAAAAGTTGTGCGTAGTAGTCTAGTTTTTATGGTAAACTTTTCAGATCAATCCAAGACATATTGAGTTAGTGAAAGTCATTCAAAGTTCTCAGGTTTGATTTGGGTTCAACACACTGCATTGTGATGGCTGCAACTTCGGGGGATTGTATCTTTTTCATCAAATGTTTGTTTTCAATAAACTTTGTCGGGTTTTGTTTCCATACAGGTCTAGTTATTGTGGTAGAAGTTTCATGCCAGTCCAAGTTGTTTTGAATGTTTGGGAGCAATCCAAAGTTCAAAATCCAGAAATTTTTGCATTTCAGTGAACTTTGGCGGCTAATAACTTCTTCGTATATGATCCTTTTTCAATAGTTTTTGTTGGAGAAGTTGCGCTTACTAATTGAGTTTGTGTGGTTAAAATTTCAGATCCATCCACGACGTTATGAGTGACTGAGAAGCATTTTAGTAGAAGGAGGTTCAGCCACAGATGTGAATTTTTGCTACTTTTTTCATTGTTTTTTGACATTTCAAATCCGTTATGCTAGCACAATGAGTTAATTTTATGATATTTTTTTCACCACAATGTTTATATTCTGGTTTGGAATGACTCTGTGGTTTAAAGATTTTTCATTTGAATCGGTTTAGAAATCAAATTTCACCTCCTAATGTGTTTTTGAGAAGATTTCAGCATCTTTTTTCAACACTAAAACATTATAATCATTCAATCTGTACGGTCAAATGACCCCAAATTTATTCCACACCATCTTCAACATGCACAATACAATATTGTACGGTTGAGATCTTCATAACCGACTGAAGGGAGGATTTTTAACTCTTGCAAAGGGAGGATGCTTTTAAGCATGATTGGAACTTCGGCGATGAGGGGTTAAATCCTCCATTTGAAGTGCGCCCAGAAGGGTTCACCCCGGCCCTTATAAGACAAATTGGTAACCTTTGTCACAAACTGTGCAAATATCTTCTCACCGATGGAAATTTGTCTGAATTATTTCTAGGGACACTACACTAATGATGGTAAATAGTGTTACCTACACTAATTGATTTAAAACAGCAATAAGTTTCTACTTTTAACGAATGTTTTTACCAACTATGGTTACAAACTTTTCCCAACTATAGTACTATTAGGATCCATGCACTCTATAAAAATATTCACAAAGAGTAAAAACTTATAGCACTTATAAAATAGTTAGTATGGCTAACACTATTTAGCGTTGCTCGTTCTCTTGGGAAAGGCTCAAAGCTCTTTATTTTCCATGCATGATAAAATTTGCAAATTTTGAATTCATATTTGGAATGAGAGCTCCCGGATTAGTTTTGGTAGGTGTAAGAGATAAAATTATCTAGAACAAAATAGGGGATCTTTTTTATTACTTCATCACAAAGTTAAAAACCTGAGGTTTGTCAACACTTATCATGTGGTTATCGTTGCTTCGTGGTTTTGCACGTCAATATATAATTTAGTGCATCATTATGACGCATAATTTTACAATTTATGGCATCGTTACAATGCATTACTTTCAATTGCATAGGAAATAAAAAAATTAAAGTAAAGGGGGGAATGAGATTAATTCAACCCAATGTATGGAGGTGCAATTTTAGAATTTAACCCTCGAAGGACAGACCGGTGGCCGTGGAAATCATACATTTTGATATTGTGTGACATCATCTCCTTTAAAAAAACTAAATATATTCATTGGAAGTCAAAGTACTGTAGAAGCTCTCCCCTTTCCACTCGTAATACCGAGGATGAATGATTGCATTTCCGTCCTACAAGGAAAGATTCTTTGCCATTCATCAGACGCAAAACGTCCTCGGCGTCGTTCAAGGGTTAATTGGTACAAAAACAACAATCTCTCACATTGGGCAATAGGCTCAAAAGAGTTCAAATATCAAAGTCTCTTCCACTATTATCATGCTCATAACTAATTCAGATCAAATCTAACTCTTATGAGATTTTTTGAAAATAAGGTATAACCACCTATAACCAACCAAATAAGGAATTTGGACGAATCTGAAGCAATGGAATGCAAGGTATATATTTTTAGAGATGAGTTGATAAAAATGATGAGGATTGCAAAAACTTTGGTAATTTTATCGCATGAATTGAAATTACTATGAATTTTGAAAGGCAAAAAGTGCTCTCGACCCATAGCCAATCTCTAGACTTTTCCAATTTTGATCATTCAAAAAACTACTTTTCCACTCATTGCTTCCTACTTTTTTTTGCACTACTTTGGAACATGTATCATGAACTTTTAGTCCCAACTTTGAAAAGATGAAAAAAACCCATTCTAGCCTTGGTTGGAAATAAGTCAATCTAAGATTGGCAATGAGGCACTGGTTGGTAATGGGTGGTTCTACCTTACTAACAAAGAAGTTAGTCAAGTAGAGGCTTGGTTTTTTCTCTAATGTGTTAAAGAAATGCTCTTGTATCTTTGATTACTATAGGGAGTTGAATTGGTGGGATATTTCCCAAATTTCCCTAATTATTTTTATTACAGATATGATCTATGATTGTTGGTTTCTTTTCAATAGTCTTAAATATCCCATATTCAAATCTCATACACACTTGAAGGTAGGTGTGAGTCCACAATATACAAAGAAGACTTCAAAATACATCAAGTTTGGAGGTTCTACTCGACTACAAGACATTCTTGCCTCACCCAAAACCTTCCAAATTGATGCCATGGCAAGTATATAGTGGTGCAAATCTGTGACAATATGGACAATCAATCATGGTTTTTTATAATGTAACCAAGATTTTGCTCTAATGTTGTAATTAATATATATGAGTTGTTTTCTTGAGTCATAGGACTTAGGAAATTTAGTTCATTTTTAAACCTTAGTTCTCTTGCTTGCCTTATATAATATTCATCCGAGTTGTAGTATCTCTCCTTAACTAGTAAAATACGGAAATCCCCATAACGACTAGCGTAAAAATTTATTACTACAACAATTTGTGGTTAGTAATTTTATATCTTCATAATTAATCTCTCTTATTTATGAAGAAAATCAACACTGTTTTATTCAAGTTATTTTTGAAAAGGTGTGTGTGAACTAGAAACAAAAAGCATTAGATGTTTTTTCAGCCCCACAAGAACCTGTTTCAGGGCTGTTCCTTGAAACTGTTCCCTGCACAGGGAACCAGCGACTGCTGGTCTGAAATTATGAATTTCAAAAAAAAAAAAAAAAAAAAAAAATTTCAGAAATCTTAGAAAGTGTAAAGAAACTGAAAACTAATTTAAAGAATGATTTTGTTTTCAAAAAATTATTTTTTAAATAATTAATAATTAATTAAAATAAGTAAATAATTGATATTATCTGACGTGGTAGTCTCTGGACCACGCCAGACTGTCTACATGGCAGAGTTACAGAGTTCCCAATGTGTTCCCACAGCCCGGGAACTCGCAATCTTCTAGACGGTCCAAAAAACATCTAATGTCTTTTTTAGTGAAACATGCTTGTAATCTTTGAGATGGAGAATATCCRCAATGGAAAGTTCTAAAGATCTATTCCATAAAAATGTAAAAAGAACTATTAGATRACAATCTACAAATATTTGATAAATGGATAGAAAAATAAGACCACATCTTTTGAACATGCTTGCTATCATCCATTGCTTAATTTTTGAAAGCCTAGTCCTTAAAGGTTTAAGGTAGAAGGACCTGCTTATGTTCTCAAGCGCTAACGCAACTACAAGTCCTTAAAACAGGTAGATGATTGCAAGAAACAGTTGTCCTATCTTCCATCACACATTCAATTTGGTTGTTTTGTGCCAAAAGAGTTGTAAAAAATGATTGAATGAACATGAAATTTTGAATTAAGCTTCCTACAACAATAAAAAATGTATATGAATTATTCCAATTTTTTTGGAGTATTGTACATAAAAAGACTCAATAGTACCGGTAGACTCTCTTGCAATGCCTTCAATCTACTCATGTAAAGTGTTTTTATGGCRAATCATGTATTGCCATCAATACTCACTATGCAATGATGGAACATTACATCTTGTTAGAATAATAGATCTACAATTTCAATCGACTAGTTGAATTTCATATTCTATGCCCTTAATAGTAATGAGAGTGTCTTAAAGGTACAAAAAGTACAAAAAGGCTGAAAATAAAAAACGCAACAAATTATATAAGTGTTTCTTGCAATCATCACACCTAAAATGTTTGTATTAAGCTTCTTTCTTTTTTCCAAATCAAAATGTTTTGACCAATCAAATTAGTGTTTTGAGGACATATTTAGGCCTCTACAAAGTCAATTATTAAAGTCAATTATAGGAGTCAACTCAAGTTTGTAGTTCACATATTTTAAGAATGATTTCTAATTATTTATTTTATTTTACATTGAGAAAGTCAATTGTAACCATTTCTAACTTCTTGTATTGATTTAAATTTTCAGATTTATTTCATGGATTTCATGGCCAAAAATCCTAGAAGTGTTGGAATATTTGAGTCCGTCAAGCTCGTAGTAGCAGTTAGAAAAAGCGAACCTATTTTAAAAGCGTCCTCAAGCCAAATCTTCACTAAGTTCAAGATTGGATTCTCCAATTTACACTACTTATACATTTTAGGATGGGATCCGTTTCAACCTAAAAAATTCATATTTTTTTCATCAATGCTCCAAAAATTAAGAAATCAATGTACATTATCCATAGCTTGAAATTCCTTAAGCTTGGAGCATCGCCACCCATTCCCCAACACGGATGGAGAAATGTGGTGGTCCAAGCCCTGCAACTCTTGAGATCCTTATGGACCCTTGCCCAACATACACTCTGTTCATTTCCAGGTTGAAATCCTTCAAAACAAGTCATGAAAAATTRCAATTTATTTGTTTTATTAAAAACAAATCAAGTCATAGCGCAATTTATAGAATTTTAGTTATTTTAGCATGACAAAAGGCACGTGCTAATACACAAGTTAAGAAATCAAAAGCATAGCGGGGACACTCTCCTATAATTTGGAGTGCAATTTTGTGTGTCCTTGGGCTCCTTCCACCTTGGCTAGGTTTGTGGTGGTGGGGTATTTATTGGCCAGCCACCTTCTCAATGAATGGCTAGCAATGTTCTTAGAGCATCTCCACCCCCCCTTATCCAACTTTGCCGGAGCAGGTTTGGTAGAAGCTAGGGCATATCATTCCCTACTATGACACGGGGCACAATTTTTGAAGCACTAGGCTAGCCAAACTTTGAGTGGAGTAACTCATGTGAGCATGGATGGAGTAGTTTTAAGTGAGTCCGGAGTTGACCAAGACCGGATTCCTTTTCCTTGTTTTTTGATCAGATACAATGAACTGGCTAATTTGATGGGCTTTGATTTAACGGGCTTTGATTTAATGGTGAAGCACAATCAATTACGATTTGCGCCGCAATCACAACAAAGATCATTGTGGGGTCACCACCTAACTAGCCCCTCTCCCTTCATTGTGCCCTTTACGGCCAGCCTACCATGGGGATTTGACCACCCCATTGTGGCGATGCTCATTGTAGGGTTCACCTCCTAACCAACCCTTCTCCCTTCATTGTGCCCTTTGCGGCCAACCTACCCTGGGGATTTGATCGCCCTATTGTGGCAATGCTCTTGGAAGGTCAATTTTTAGCACCCCTTACCTGAGCTACAAACTTTGAACTAACACCTAGAACACCCTTCAATAACATACAAGATGAAATATTTGGGATGAAAACGTGACCATATATAAGGTAGGTAATCTAAAAACGCCACCAAACTAAAAGCGCCATCTTCACACTTTCTACATCTCCAAATTCAATTATGTACCTATGTGGAAGAAACGCTTTTAGAATCAAACTTTGACCCTCCATAACTTTTGCATATTGTATCCAAATGCTGCATTCTTTGGTGCATTGGAACTTCCTTTCACTTGCCAACATGACAATATGAAAATCTGACCAGCCTAATAATAGTAACTAGGCATGATACCAATTTGTGGCGCTTTTGGGATGCCTCCCCTATATACAATTAATTTGTGACAATGGGTTGTGACAGATCGCGTGACAATGTGTAGTTAATGTAATAGATTTCCTGAAGAAAGCTTTGCTGATTGTACGTCATTATGTGACCTCATCACCAATTAATTGTAGGTAACGCATTGATCATCATTGAACGAGACACAAACCGCTTCAGTGAGTTGAGTTACTGCTAAGAGACGTGGAGACTTCTTCTGGAACCTCCGCCACTCTGTTTTGGTCAGATTGGCGGTTTTTCGGGAATTTCGTGACACTGGCAACTGACGGTATAATTCGTAGTCAGCTCCAGTAGCCAAAAAACAAGTTGAAGCTGATTCAATTAACTTACCAGTTAAGAGCTTCTTAACTATAAAAATTGTATGATATATTTTTTGCTGTACAGTGTGTTGTAGTAAGCTACTCAGCTGCTCTGTGTTCGTTCACGTTGCAGGGCGACTGCCTTATAAYACGATGCAGACCGGCAACATATCTTTCAATGGCGATAAGAAGTCCTCGCTCTGCTACGGCACCGCGGTACCTATTAACCAGTGAACCCTATTCACTTTTAAAATTAAAGTAATTAGTGTTTGTGGCATGGAGACTGTTTTACTAGCTATGTATATATCCGCCTTGTTGCACAGAACCGAGTACGTGGATGCATTGTCGGTTTGGTTGTTGTCGCGGACGCGAGGTTAATTAATCACCTGCTTGGGATTGGATGATCCCTGATACATGTCCATGTCTTTGCCTCCTGCAGGCCTATGTGACGCAACAGGATTTCTTGATCGGCACTCTGACTGTGCGTGAGAGCATCATGTACTCGGCGAGCTTGCGGTTCCCCAGCACGACCACGTTCGAGGAGAAGACTGCCATTGTGGACAGCACGATCGTGGAAATGGGACTGGTGGGCTGCCAGAACACGTACGTGGGGAACTACTTTGTACGTGGACTCAGTGGCGGCGAGAAGCGGCGCCTCAGCATTGCTTTGGGCATTCTCACGCGCCCTAGCTTGATCTTCCTGGATGAACCAACCAGTGGCCTTGACAGGTGCGTGCAACAAACTATAACACAGCTTAATGAAATTAGAATACATGTATGTAATGCTCCTTTAAAAGCATTGATGAATTTCAGGAGTTTCTTTGGCAAGTGCTCTGATTTGGAGGCTTTTCGTAACCCCAAAAATGTAGGAATGATACAGATTTTCAATTTCAGATGAGTGTATGTCTCAAGCTGTTCGGGAATGCTCCTCCAATTTTGTAACTAGCGACACCAACGTGACAGTGAGACATGAGATTTTTCTGTTACAGAAGCCAAAAGGACGCCGAGACCTATCCTACTAGCTAGTACAGGATTCTATTCCAGGATTCTGATGGTGAATTTCGTTAAATTGGCAGTACTTTGTGCCATTTTAGTGGACTGTCATGCAATTTCTAACATATTGCGCGTCATTTTAGGGGAATGTAGAGCCATTTTAATGCAATCCACCGTAATGATTCTAGCTTGTGGGAGAGTCCCCTGCTCGGTCTTAAGATGGAGGGATTTTCATCAATGTAGACCGGCCTCCTGCAAGTGACGTAAGCAACTTCGGTTACTAATTACTGGCAAGTAGGTACTACGTAGATATTTCTCCGTCCATGATTTGGTACAGGTTTACATGGTCGGTGTCCATGATGTGTTTTTCAGAAGTGTCAGGGTCGGCGATTATGACTAAAATTATTATCATAGATCGATCTGAACAGATAATTCGTTCAAAAGTGGCAGGTATTCATACGCCATGTTCCCGATTCATTTTCTACGACTGGTATAGATTCAGACCGCACGTGCGGTCTATACCCTAAAAGTGCCGAAGTTCGTGGAATACCGCCATTCCAACAGAAATATATATCCGTTTCTGTGTTTCCGGATCGACGGCAGTGCCTTACTTCCGGGATAGAAAGCTGGGTGCCAATTTTAGTGCGAAACTTAGTTTCTCCATTCGATCTATACTGAGTGATGGTGAATTTCGTTAAATTGGCGATATTTTTGTGTCATTTAAATGGATGTTGTGCCAATTTCTAACATATTTAGTGCTATTTTAATGGAGTGTTGTGCCATTTAACAGTAATACCGCCATTTTTATGAGATTCACCATCAATGGGTTTCTATATCTATGGGCAATTGATACCTTGGCAATTGTGTGTGTAACGTAGTGCTGCAGCTTATTTTGTGGTGAGGACGTTGAAGAATCTCGCCCAGGATGGACGGACTGTGATTTCGGCGATTCACCAGCCCAGCAGCGAAGTGTTTGCGCTCTTCGACCACCTCACTCTCCTCTCCAGTGGGCAAACCATTTTCTTCGGAGAGGCGACCAAGGCCCAACAGGTCAGTAATAAGTAATGGCATGGCATGGATCATCTAGATGGTGAATTTCGGTAAAATTGGCGGTATTTTGGCACTGGTAAAGAATGGCAGTATTTTTGTGCTACTTCAATGAAATATCATGCAATTTCTAACATATTTTGCGTCATTTTAGGGGAATGTTGAGCCATTTTAGGGGAATGAAATGCTGTGCCATTTTACCATAATATCACCTAACTTTTAATGAAATTCACCATCTAGCTTGCAGATTCTATACCACTCAGAGGTGCTGTGAGGTTAATGAAGTTACAAACCGCATGCCAGCACATTTAAGATACGTATGGATCTCTGTGTTGACTTATCGGTCCTCTCTGGGCTGAAACTGGCCTGCAAAGCGGTTGCAACTGTCACCAAATTACTGTACGTGTACAGTAATTTAAATGCATGCATGCAGACCGTGTCCAGTCCCTGCTCAACCTAACTTTAGGAGTCTGTCACCCGCCAGGCCACTTGTGGCTGGCGGTTTTTTTTTGGTATCTTACCCCTTGCAAGAGAATTCCGTTTTTATTTTATTTGTTTCAAAAAGAAAAAGAAAAACTAACTTAAGCAGAGCGTAAATCGTGTCAACGAACTGGGACCCGCAGGCCAGATTTACCGCTGGGAAAAACGCAGGAATGGTTTATTTTTTGTAAATTTTTTATTTTTTGCAATTTCTGAATTCATTTTTGCAATCAGAGACCCCAAATTAGCTAGGAGGGGCTAGGGAACATACCCTAGTGACGGCTCAATATAGGGGGCTTTTATTTACTTTTACCCTTTTACCCTCAAACATTACCCTGTGGATAATAGTTTTGTTGGCACGATTTAACGCTCTGCTTTAGTGTACTTACTAAAATAAGGAATTTCATCAAAATGACAGTCATTCTGCAAATTTTGACACTTGTATAGTTTGCAAAGCATGGTCTGTAATCTATATCTGTCCTAGATGGTTTAAACTGTGGGGTCAGAAAATGGTGTATAAAAATGTTATGGTGTATGCAACATCGCCACTTCAACAAAGTTTGCCATAAAAGTAGGTTCCTTCGTTTGAAGGGGAAGGGGATGTAACTTAATTGACTATCAGCTACACTGAATAGGGGAATTAAGGGGACACATACTAATTAATCGACATCTTCTTTTCACACCGCCCCTCCGGCGTGTTTCTTCCTCTCTCCCTGCCTTCCGGTGTGTATCAGCCCTTGGGCTCTGTTTTTTCAGTAAAAACCACCCTTGATGGGTTTCTCTCTAATTAATCGACATCTCACACTATATAAATATCTATCTTTTTTCTTTTGTACATTTGTAGTTAATTAAGTGTCCGGGGTTGTACATCATGTTTCAAACATCTACTGTTTCAACATGTTTTCCACAATAAGTCTTCTTAATTGTTTGGTCCGTTTAATACCCCCTATTCAGTGTAGAACCACACATGCTGATTGATCGATCGATCCATTGATTCTTGGGGTGACTGTGTCTGTGGCGCACGCAGTTCTTTGCAGCCTCCGACCACCCGTGCCCTCCGATGCGGAATCCTTCCGACCATTACTTGCAAATCATCAATGCCGACTTCGACTCAGTCCGATCCAGCCTCAAGGGCCTCCAAGTTGATGTAAGCGAAGTCCAATCGATCCTGCACATGGATTGCATGCATGCAATTTCATTCTTTTCTTTTTTAAATTAATTTGGACACACAACTTGTCGATATATCGATCGGTAACTCTGTCTCAGTCTCAACTCATATGAAATTGAAATTGAAATTAAATAAATAAAAGAAGTTCGATCACCATATTAATTGCTGGTTTTAATTTTAATTTGGACCTTGCACGTGGGGATCATGCATGTACGTGCAGCTGGACAACGAAGAATCCGTAGATCCGTTGCTGTTGAATTCCAGGAAGAGTACCGAGCAAATGGTGAAAACATTGACAACTGCTTATCATCGGAGTGAGTATTTTGCAGCGGCGCAAGCCAAAATAACTCAAATCCTGTCGTACACTGTAAGTACTGTACTWGCCTTAGCTCAATTACACCGTACGTACCGACACGTGTCAATCTGCTACTCAAGTTATACAATTCAATGAGTTTTTAGTTGTTTTAATTTTTTTGGAACTTGTAATGAAACGGAATTTTATTATAATTCGATGAGTTTGAATATAATGGTAGTGCAAGTGACCCGTGCAATGAATGTCGGAGCCTGAATGTGGTGTAATTCGTGAGGACAATTGGATGATATTCAGTTGCAGGTGGGATGTGAATCACACTATTGGAGACACTATTTAACAGTGTAACTCACACTACTGTAGTAACTATCTTCAAATTACACAGAATTCTAACACATATGTAGAATCATATGTATTACAAGTACATGTCACACTGGATTGCAACTTCTTTGTAAATATCAGTGCCCTCAGTAAATTATTTACAAGTTTAGTTGTACTCGACCGTGTGACTGGTGACTTTAATGAATTTGAATTCTCTGGTGAGAACATGTTATCAGCTTTAGTTACGAGTTGAGTTATTTGTCATTGAAAGCCTGTTTTTTTGCTGCTGCTGCTGCTACTGCAGAGTACCAATGAGTTCATGCAGAAGAGTCTTCTTGCGAGGAGCATGCGGCGTGGTGGCACCAGTTTTTGGGGGCAATGCAAGACCCTCACCAAGCGTTCCTTTGTGAACATGATGGCAGCTTGTAAATTGTATGATTGATCTATAAAGGGAATTTCAGCAATGTGGTTTCATATTATTCTGAGGAGTTTGACTCCATGCAGTAGCGCCTTTCAAAGTTCAGGCCTCAAAAGACCTGGAGAAATTGTCAAAAATTGAAACTAATCACTTTCTTTGTGTAACTTCAACCATATAAAAGTGTAGTAGATTATTAAAACAGTGTGTAGGAAAATATTCAGACCATTTGTTTGCGTGGATCGAAAGTTCGTAACATTTGAAGTGAAATAAAAAAAATTTTAAAAATCTTTCCTGCGAAATGGGGCTAATAGACTTTGAAGTCCACTTGGTGACAATTATCTGCTCCTGGCGAAGCTGCATCTGTCCACAATTGAGTTTGAAATCTTCTTTTAGGCACACTCAAACAAAATTTCAAATGCGAAATTGGAATTTAGGACCTTGGAATTGGAATTTTGAACTAAAAACCGACCTGCAATGTGAGGAGGTTCAATGCATAACCAATACAGTAATCATTCTTTCTATGATATTTTGTGTACTGAGGAAATTTTTTATTTAAGACGAATTGATGAAACCTCAGAGGCAAACATTTGGAATATGTGGAAAAAATTTCAAGAACATTGAGGTTGCAAATTTCGAGAAAACAGTGTTTAAAGTTTAAACAAGATTACTTTTCTCAAACCAGGCAGGAACCATTTTTTCATTAAGCCTTGAGATGCACACGATCGACAAATACCCAATTGAAATTGAGTGCACATTCTTGTGACAAAAAGTCTGCTTTTATTAATTACCCAAACCGAAGTCTTTTCAAAACCATGTCGTCAATTTTTTACGAGTTCTGTAATTCTTCTTCCTTCTATCTCCTGAGCTCCCAACAACAGAAACCATACTCGATCTCTACAAAACTTGGGGTAATAATAGGCATACAATTACTACCGTCCCTCGGAGGTATTTACGTTCATTACCAGCTCTGATTCCGGGGTTTGTATCACTCTCCTCACTCAACGCCGCGCGCTTGCAGTACTTTGCATCCTACACCGCTCGATCTCATCAAGCTCATGGCATTTGTCTCGGTCTATGGACTCTTGAAGTCATCAATGAAAGCTGCATCCTGCGTAACCTGCACATCCAGCAACACCACCAAAACCCACCATCAAATCGGTTGGCAAGTTTTTAATTGTCGAAATGAGACTTACGCTTCAGGCCCCTTTTGCTTCAAAAGAAAAAAATTGTGAGATGCACAAGTGATTCGTCCATTGAAAACTAGGACAATTAATTGAAGTGACGAAATTAGTTCATGGCGAAATTGTGATGTTAGATAAAAATGACGAAGTGATCTGTTTGAAACCTCAGATCTATAGTAGTTCTAGTTTCTTGGAGCTTTGTACACTTGAACGTCACAATTTTCGTACTCAAACACAAAAAATCTCAATCTCATGTGAACGTATTTTTGTCGATAGTAGTTTGCATAAAATCTGTGCCGAAGTAAAGAAAACTGTCAAAGATTTCAAGAAGATTCCCAAACCGTCAATATTAACTCGATCTACAACTAATTAAGTTGATTCTCAACAAGATCAGAGGGTTTGATGATGCTTTTCAGAAACGTTTTTCAAACTTGCAATTTTTCGGGAACAGGGTTATGCAAAGGTTTAGATCATGCTTGAGCAACGTTTTCAGCGAACATGCAGATTTTGGAACATATTTCGGCAAATATGCAATGTTTTCAGCGAACATGGAACTCCAAAAGGTTGTTGCCGTTGGACAATGTTTGGTTGCAACGTCGAGTGTCAAGCACGAGTTAGTGTTATCAGCAAAGTTTTTAGTGCTGCAGAAAGGGTTCATTTCTAGYAGTGCACGGCAACGAGATTGCAGGCACGCATGCACCGGTTTTGACGTGAGGAAACTTAGAGAGATGGGAGTTTAAACGTACTTGGATCCGTGATGGTGATGACGCCAGTCCCGCCGAAGTAGCAGTTCCAGTAATTCCKTCCCATYTTCTGATAATAAACGTTGAACGCGAACGACGCATGCGACGCAACCGTATTTGGGTTGAAACACGGGCCGCCCGCTTGAATGGCCCCGCAATCCGCCCCCCCTTCCCCGCATGCGAAGTTCAGYGCGTTCGTCACGTCATGATCTGGTGATCCAGGTTTCGCCACACACCACGTCTTGCCCGGGTTGCCACTCTGCACGGGMGCCGGCACAAGTGTGGGCGGCGGAATCAACACAGCGGGAGGCGAATTCACAACCACGGGCGGCGGATACGCTACCACGGGAGGTGGATACGAAATCATGGGAGGCGGATACGAAACCACGGGTGGCGGATACGAAACCACAGGAGGCGGGTACACGGGCGTGACGGGTGCCGTGAACGGGGGCGTAGCTGGAAGTGTCGTAGTGACGATCCCGAGGTTGTAGACTAGAGACTTGTCTGGATTGAACAAGCCGAAGAAGCGCTCGCTTGCAGGGCCAGGTTTCATATTCTCGTTGAAGAGCGCGAAGATGTACGCATCTACCGATTTCCCAGGTCGCAGGGGGGTGCCTTTGTTCGCCGCCACGTACTTCATCAAGTTTTGGTTGTAGTACTGGGCGTTCGCGGGGCTGACGGCGATCTCGTTGGTGTCGCCAGCGGAGGGCCATCCGGTTTCGGATATTAGGATGGGGATGTCGTGGTAGCCCATGCGCTCCATGGCGGAGTAGACCGCGTCCAGTTGCGCGTCCATCATGTTACTGTAGTGCAAGCCTGTGTTGACGTCCGTGACGCCCTTGTCGAGTTGGAACAGCGCGTAGTTGAGGGAGACATTCTTCGGGTCATCGCGGTAGGCGAAGTAAGGGTAGAAGTTCACCATGATGGAGCTGCCTGTGGAAGAAAGGAAGGCCAGGAGCGCCTTCACTTCGTTCGTGATGTTCGTGCGGAAAGCGCCCGACGAGGGAGGGTAGGATTTCCCCAACACCTGCAACATGAGTTTCAAACTTTCAATTTTGCAACAATTATGTTAAAGATTTAAGTAGTGCATTCTTGTATAGTAACAATAAATATTTATATAGTGTCAAATATCAAGGAATTAGTGTGGAGCAACCTAATTACACAATTTAGTGTAAGCAAAAAAAATGTGTTGTACATATAAAAGCTTATGTATTGTTGCCACAAGAATAATCCAATGAGTGACCAATTCAAAAATATAAGAACCTCGATGCAGTTTAACCCTTGTACATAGGGCCTGAAAGCCCTTTGCGGACGTACAATATATCATGAACACAATGGTATTTGATCAGAACAATATTGACCAAATACTTTGCAGTACAAAGTAAATGAGTGACCGTGATAGTACGTAAATAACCATGTATCACAAATTCATATGTTCAACCACAAGGCTAGATACGTGTTGTAAAGAGTGACCCCAAGGATCTTTCAAGGGTTACCTTAACCCCTAAAGGACTGTTGTGCCCTCGGGGGACAACTGAGATTTCGGGCAGGTACCTACGGGCTGAATTTTTTATGTAATTTTTTGAAACTTTTTTTGGAGATAGAAAAACTGATGAGCTTCGTGGGAATATAATTTTTTTTTCAATCGGTGCCCAGGAACAAAAGTTATGGCCAAATAAGCTCAAAGCGAGGGAGACCGGGCAACAAAAAAAATTTTGCAAAAATTTGAGTTAAATTTTTTTTTTTTTTCCCTCGTAGATTATACTTTTTTATATCTGTAATGCTTTGATTCATCTCATTTGGATTTTTTATGAGAAAGTTATGGACAATCTTGAGTTTTGGGCAATGACAATATCTTCTTGAAAAAATAACTTGTAGGACCCAAGATTGTCCATAACTTTCTCATAAAAAAATCCAAATGATGTGAATCAAAGCATTCCAGATATAAAAAAGTATAATCTACGAGGAAAAAAAAAATTTTAAAATTCAAATTTTTGCAATTTTTTTTTGCTGCCCGGTCTCCCTAGCTTTGAGCTTATTTGGGCATAACTTTTGTTCCCGGGCACCAATTGAAAAAAAAATTATGTTCCCATGAAGCTCATCAGTTTTTCTATCTCCAAAAAAAGTTTCAAAAAATYACATAAAAAATTCAGCCCGTAGGTACGTGCCCGAAATCTCATTTGTCCCCCGAAGGGACAACGGTCCTTTAAGGGTTAACTTAAGGTAGGAGCACCCAACGGCGTTTGTGCACCTAATGGCGTCAATTTGTATGTCAGGTATTGATTCTAGAACATAAATGTAGGTAGATTGTAAATAGCTTATCATTTAGTTCCCAAAAAAATAATGGCTATCTACAATCTACGTACAATTATCATCTGAAATGACTATCATATGTAGAAATTGACGTTGTTAGGTGCATGGACGCCATTGGGTGCTCCTACCTTAGTTATGACATGATTAGGAAGAATATATAAGAATGAACCCACAGCACGGCAATGCCGCCATGATGAATTGCCCCCCCTCATTGCCCCTTTTTTACCCCTGGGGAGAACATTAAAATTCTTTTATCTGCCACATATGACAAAATTTTCAAATTCTGAATTCATATTTGCAATCAGAGGCCCAAAATTATCTGTAGATGATTCAGAAATACCAAATTGACGCGGCATAAAATAGGGGGACAATTTTTACATTTACCTTGTGATAGGGGCAATGAGGGGTCAGTTCACCCTGGCCCGGCAGTGCTGCCAGGGAGCATGGAAGCTTACATCACGCCACCAGTATGCAAGCACATTGCATGGGGGCGGGCCCGCCTGCCAGCCAGTGACAAACT
>VACF01001433.1:0-16334 GCA_006891605.1 Pleurozium schreberi | reverse complement strand
TTGCACTTAACCACTTGACATACTTGCACATTGTTAATTACTACTAGAAACGCAGTGTCCAAAACAACAAAAATTGAACCCAAATTTGTTGTCCAGTTTAGTTGATTTGGTCGCATTATACTGGTCAATATTCAATTGAAAACTATTGTCCAATTCTGTTGATTTGAACAACAATTTTTACTTTTAAAATGTTAAAAATGCAACATCATTCAATTGAAAACTGTTGTCCAATTCTGTTGATTTGAACAACAACTTTTTCTTTTAAAATGTTAAAAATGGTCAAATTAACTGCCACGTCAACTAAAAAGTCAAACACAATTGACTGCCACATGGCAATCAACTATTCCATCATCAAAGTGGACTACTAGATTAGCAAGTGGTGGAGTCAAGGTCCAAACTCAAGACCTCACCATCTCAAACCTAAACACTCAACCATTACACCAAGGCTTAGTTGACATGTTAAAATATGAACAATATTGTTAATTATACCCTTATTGTCTAAAGGAATGAGAAGTATCCTCACATAATCTAGAGCTCCCATTCAAATAGTTGTAACTTTTGCATACAATCTCTAAATTCAGTCAAACTTGTTAGAAAAGTTGCGCATACTAGTCTAGTTTGTATGGTAAAATTTGCAAATCATTCCAAGGTGTATTGAGTTTTTGAAAGCCCTTCAAAGTTCACAGATTCAAATTGAATTCACCACATTGCACCCTAATAGTTGCAACTTTGGGGGCTTGTATCTTTTTCATCAAATGTTTGTTTTCAATTAAAATTTGTTGGGTTTTATTCCCTTTAAATTCTAGTTATTGTGGTAAAAATTTCATGTCAATCCAAGTTGTTTGAATGTTTGGGAGCAATTCAAAGTTCTAAATCCAGACAATTTGGCATTACAGTGATCTTTGGCAGCTTATAACTTCTTCATATAGGGTCTGTTTTCAATGATTTTTGTTGAAAAAGTTGTGCATACTAGTCCATTATTTTTGGTAAAAATTTCATATCAATCAAAGCAATTATGAGTGACTAAGAGGCATTTTAGTAGAGGGAGGTTTAGCCATAGATGTGTTTTTTTGCAACTTCTCTTGTTTTTTGACATTTTCAAATATATTTTTCAAACCGAGCGGTCTGAAATCTAAATATGTTATAGATTTTTGACATCTATATATGTTGTAGATGTCTAAAAATCTATACCTGTCGTAGATGTCTCTGTCACAGTTTAGGCGGTCTAAAAATGGCACATAGAATATCACCAATTTAATAGAACTTGCCATTTGTATCATCGCCCAATGAGTGCACACTGTGTGGTTAAAAGATGCAAGAAATTTTTAATTAGATTTCAATTTCATTTCCTGTCAATTGCAATAAAATTTATAGGAAGAAATCTTTTTGCATTCCATTTTTTGTAGGTGAATCTCAACATGACAATTATTAATCATGCCAAATCTCAAAACATGGAAGTCTCTAAATTTATGTGCATAAGTATTTGAATTTTGTCTGTGCAGTGATTGGCAAGTTTATTGTAATAGTCATGCATACCTTCCCTATAGATATTCAGTCATTTGGAGCCAAAAACACAAAATTTATGGCCAAAAAACAGATTAGCATGCAACATGTGACATCAAAATAGTATAGGTGTTTCTTGCAATCACCCAGATTGATAATCAAACCTTCAAAGTTTCCACAAAGAGCTCAAAGATTTGATTTGAATGCCAAGATAAAAAAAAATTTACAATAKGTCAAGGGTCAAAATTGCGTACAAAGAAAGAAATCTATTTCAAAGCARAAATTGTGTTGGCATCGTGTTACTAATTTACATGGAATCATGAAATGTCTAAATGACAACTCTCAAATTCCAAAAATTAGAGACGTCGGAGAAATCTCAAGCTTTCAAGCTCTTGGCCGAAGAGATTCATTTCCTCTCTAGCTAGGTGCCCAYGTGCTRTAATAYATGGAGTTGGCATTTAAGGTCCATGATAGGTTGTCTAGTGTGCTTCTCGGCATGTAGTTGAATTGGGRTTTGGAGAGAGGCACATCGGGAAGGTCCACGTCACCATTAAGAATGAGAAGGACTTGGCRCATGGAGGGTCGCATGGGAGGATTGGGGTGAGAGCACAAAAGCCCTAAACACAACACTTTTGTCATTTCATCTACATTAAATATCCCTRCAAGGCACACATCTGCTGCATCAAGAATGCATGAGCTCCCCCACATGTGCYACACTTGCTCCACCAACAACTTCACCTCCCCGTCTTTGTRATAGATGGGTTTCTTCCCACAAGCTACTTCCAACAAGAAGGCTCCAAAGCTATACACATCGGTTTGCTCARTTTGTTTCCCTGCCACATCCAATTTGCCCACCTACCATCAAAGGAAAGTCTACGTTTGTCAATCAATCATTTGTCCATGAGTTCCATTCTATTCCCAAGTCATTTTACTAACTCAATTTCAAAATGTCATACACTCAATTAGCATCTAGCATCACATTGGCGGCCTTCACATCCCGATGGATGATGCGCTCCTCACACTCTGTATGGAGATACACCAATGCCATGGCCACATCCACTACTACCTTGAATCTGCAACCATAGATATAATCTCAACATTCAACAATCACATGTTTTGAAGCTTGGAAATTGTATCAAAATGTGCTCTAAGTGTGGATAGGATGCACAACTACATAGTAGTAGAAAAGTGTATGCATTATCTCAACATGTATGCTCCCTCCGACAGTTACTAAAAAAACTAACTTAAAACACATTTGGATTGGATGGGGTCAAAAGTACCATACCTTCTCTCCCAAGGGAATCTAACGACCACCTCTTCATCCACAGTGACCAATTTGCTCACCCCTTGTTCATCCCTAGCATTTGACATGTCAACAACCGGGGGACTGAATAGATGCTTGTCGAGGCTACCCTGTGGCATGTAGTCATAAACTAAAAGGAGCTCACCCTGCTCGTGGCACCAGCCCAGCAAACGCACCAGATTGCGGTGCCGGATTTTGCCAATGATCAACACCTCCGCAAGAAACTCACGCTCACCTTGACTGGACTCCGGAGACACGCGCTTGACGGCCACGTCCTGTTGGTTACCCGGCAAGAAGCCTTTGTACACACTCCCAAAGCCTCCTCGCCCCAGCGCTTGCTTGGGGTTGAAGTTCTTCGTGGCGATGACCAGTTCCTTGTACGTGAACTTGTGCGGATCCGCCTCTCCCAAGTCGTCCGCGTCAATTTTGAACCTCCATCCACGCCTCTCCACCCGCCGGGCGTACCACTTGTACAGCAGTGTGAAGATGGTCGCCATGGCTGTGAGCGACCCCAGAATCTCCCACAGTTCAAATGGAAATGAGTGCGACTGGATGAAGCCGTTCGATGGATGGCAGTGGAGGGAGGCACTGGGGCCAGAAAGCCAGGTGGAAGTCCCCAAACTCCAATCATGAATTTCTAGAGGGACAAATACTCCGAGAGCGTCTCCTAGTTRCGGAAGGACAACACTCGAAGTGAAGCCGACATGCATGTGTTCATTGAGCACATTAGACAGATCGACCTGGACACTCCAGGAGTTGTGAAGAATCTCAGTTCTCTTATTAAACAACACCAATCGCTCTTCGTTCTGTCAGTCATGATTCCAAATAATGCCGTTCCGTATTCCAAATTTTCCAAGTTTCATCATCTGGTGGAAAATTCATATTTGAATTCGACTTTGATCAGCATGAGAATCTCTGCGTGTCGGGTTGAAATCGTGTCACAAATAGTGACTTGCCTTCTGTCCCACCTTTGGCATCCCACGTTTCAGGGCCCAGGATAGTACTCCCAAGTGTACCAGAAGGTGAATCTTGTAGTTGGACAACTCCTAAAATTTTCACCTTGGGGGAGCAAAAGCAGTCAGATGATCAAGCTAACCTTGAATTTAGCACCGGACTATGAAATTTGGAAGATTTGAATTCATACAGACAGTCTTTCCAAGGTACTTGGACCCTAGTGAGGCTAGCAATTCAGGGGACGTACAAAAACTGCGAAAGCCGCAATAATGCGAGTCAGGGACGCCAGAAGCGCGGCGCAGATGGAAGTAAGACTTTGAGCAGAATCCCTCCCGACTGACAGGACGCGCAGCGGAAGCAACCCGGCATCATCCTGTATAAGTTATCTGCCAAACCAACTCAACGCTTGCTGCTGCCCTGTGCCCCCACAACATACTTTAATGAAGTTGCTGCTGTTTCTTGCTCGCCCCTCCCAGAAGAAGGTATGATATAACCACCGATTGCCAACCAGGGATCCATACCCAATGTGTAGGTATAGCTATTTCCAACCAAGGTTGGAACAAATTTCCAACCAAAGCTTGGAATGCGGTTTTCACTCCTTTTCCAGTTTTATTGGTGCTAATAAGTTGATGACACATGTCCTAAAGTAGTGAGCAAGAAAGTAGTTCTTGAATAGTCCAAATTAGAGGACTCTATATATTGGTAATTAATGGCTTCAGGCCAACTTTTGGCTTCCAAAACTTTTAGTAATTTGAATTCAAGTAAAATAATTACAAAAAAGTTGACAATTTCTGTGATTTCTATCTTCCTACATAAACAAGATATATGGAGAGTATTGCAAACCGTAAAGTAAGTAACGGGGATGCCCTCGTGGATGATACGATTCAAAAGGCTGGCATGGCATAGCCACTCGACCCTGCGAGAATAGTTTCATGCCAGAGTTTACATACTGCTAACTTAACTAAGTTACAGTGGTGCACTCGTTGAAGTCTTGCTACTGCTATCTCTCCGTAACAAGCAGAAGATGCGCTTCTAGTTCCCTCTTCACGGAGAGCCGCGAGAGCAGGCAAGAGGTGCATTGTAAACCACAGTTAACAGTCACTAACTGTTGGCTTAATCAGTTGGTTTCCTAAATGCTTTGTTCATATTTCCACTATTTCATGGTCCATGAAAAATCTTTGCATTTAACCCATTAAGTTCCTTGACTATGTTTTCACCATAAACATCTCTAGTATAAGTACCATATTTTTGAAAAGAAACAATGTTTTGACACATGTGACCATACGGTCTTGTATTATTCTGGTTTGAGAAGATGTGGAAAAATGGTTTCAGAAATTTCCACCACATGGATTGCAATATATTAGCGATTGAAATAACCAAAATCTTTTTTTTGGCCCTATCAAAAATAGGGTAGCTTCTCGTCACGAGGTCACGTTTGCATGAAAATATGGTTGTCCATGTTGGTAGTGCTTCTTTGGATTCGTTTTTCAAGGCAAGTTGGCTACATGCTTTAAAATTTTCAAATCCTTTGGATTTATTATTTATACAACATATACTAATCAAGATAAAAATAGTAAGTAGAAAGAAGTAGAAAATGATTCAAAGTATTAGATTGTTAAGAATTTGGTTACGGAATTGAAAAATGTTAATACCAATGATTATAATGTTTTAATAAATAATCTACATCCTATGATTATATTTTTTTCAACAAATATTGATAATTGAGTTCAATAGAGGACTTCAAAAGTTGTTTTAAAGTAGAGAGTCCATAACTGCCTGCAAATTAAAACTCATAACTTTCATCTATGTTATCAAAATGGAATGATTCAAATCTTTTCATATATATTTAAATAATTAAATCTACAAAACCAATTTCAAATCTTCATTTTAAGAAAAAAAGAATTTTTTCTGATTTACTTGGACTGCTCGGCTAGTTAAAAGAAATACATACTATGCCATAGCTTTTGCACCATGTAGTCAAAAGTTATGAAAATTATTGCACCTTAAAGAATTTCCTTGTCTGCATGTGTGAAAATTTCAAAGAAAACAAAAAACAAAACTCTATTCTATTCTTAGGGAGTTGCCCAAAATTTCTATGTTGCCAAAAAATACCACTTGATCTTTGAGGGTTTAAATGAAGATTGATGTGTGCAAGGCCCCATGCAATAAGAGTAAAATAAAAGGCTCATTGGCATGCACTTTGAATAGAGATCCATAAGAGAATTTTAAAAAGATAGGGAGGGAATCCCACACACACACTTAATAAGTGAGTGAATTAAGATCCTCCTCCATATTGCAATCAATATGGGAAATCTTAACAACTATATCATTCTCATATTGCGTACAAGTATCTAAATATCATACCATATCAATATTTTGTTTAAACCCTAAAGGATGAAGAGCCCCTACAAGGACTTTTGAAGGTTCACTTGGACAAGTTTTCATGAACTCAATTTTGGGTATGATTTTTTGAAACATTCATTCGAGGTAGAAAAATTCATTAGCTTTTGGGAATACAAATTTTGCTTAAAACAATGATGACGAGCAAAACTTATGCTACATGAAGTTCAAATATAAATAGCCTTGCAACAAACATTTTTTATCTACATGGGAAGCTTTCATTCATATAGTTTGGATTAATGATGAGAAAGTTATTGAAAATCGTATTTTGAAAGCAACCTTATCAAATTAAAAAAAACTCACATTAAGAAAATTTTAAACCAATAAAGAGCCTCCCCTATAATCTCAAAACTAGTCCCCAGATGTATTTATTGGGTAGTTGCAAGAAACACCTGTCGTTTTTGGGTCAAAATGGCCTTAGTACTCGAGTACTGTGACTTTTGGAATAAAATTTTCAAAAATGAAATAAAATATGGATAATTTGTAAAGCATTCAAAAAATTACATGTGTGAAAATTCAGACCTAGGAAAATTTATTTCCAAAAGTTATGCACACTCAAAGAGTGATGGAAAATACCAAGAAAATGAACACTTTGGTGTGATATTTTTTTTAAATAGTAAAAAAATTCAAAAAATTCTCCAAGAAAAAGACATTTTTCCTCACTTGAAGATTMTTCTTCTCAACCATTTTTAGCTTTGGGAAAAAAAAATTGAGTTATTTACACTTGTGCAAAGGTAGTGCCCTTTGAGCACATGTGGAGGGTGGACAAATTACTATTTTTTTAAAATCTCTTCATGGGACTCTGTGACTTTAGTATAAGTCCTTGCATCTCAATTTTAAGCTTCAAATTCGGATTTTTGGGTAGAAAATAGTACTAAAAACCTTCAAAATGGCCAAGGTAGACACCTAATCGGGTGCAGGTTAAAAATAGTAAAATAATTTTAAAAATTTTGAAAAAATTACTCAATGTCTGAAACTATTTCATGTACCTTCATTCCAAATTTCACTCCAAAAGATCAATCTATGCAAAAGTTATGAGCAAAAAACCACCTGTCCAAGGGCAAGGGGACAAAAAATAGGACAAGTGTTTCTTGCAATCACCCTATTACAACAAATAGATTGCTAATCACCTATTTGTACCCATCCTCAAAGTTCAAAGATGCTAGCATGTAAGTATAAAGACATGAGTCTACAAGCCTTGATTGAACCTAGTTATATATATGCACCTACAACCATTTGAAGGTGTTTGTAACATATGTACCTATAATATAGGCACACTATGACATGTAAAGAATATATAACATATGTACCTATTATATAGATAGTTATAACCATAAAAGGTGTCTATAGTACAAAGTCCTAGTTAGGCACATGGGCTTAGAGATTCTATGCCTACATATTTGTAGTCCCCCCCTTCTCAAATGAATACAATCATACAAGTGGATCAAATAAAGTGAAGGCACCCAGAACCAATCAAATAAGGGTGATTGCAAGAAACACCTATCGATTTTGTTGCGTTTGGCTGATTTTTCAGGGAGTACTTTAAAATTAGAAAAATTATTCATTGCTAATGGTACTTTAGGTCAATCTAGAATTCACTTGCAATAGGCAATCAAAAATCCTATAATTTCAATTTTTCTTGCCATTTCTATCACTAGCCTTTACGTGGAAAAAAAATTAGAAAATTTCAGCAATGACATGAGGGCAAACCCCCCATTTAGTCCGGAATGGGCTGTTTTACCTCAGTCTACCTAACCGAAGTAGCTTTTTTAGACAAAATGTACAGTACTTTTGAAATTATGCATTACTTATGGTAGAAAGTACGGAGGTACTGTCAAAAAGAACTATTCAGTAATCCTCGAGTATCTTGAGAAAAAACATTATACAGTAACGTGCTATCTGGAAGCATAATTGGGAACTGATATACAAATAAAAGTTGTAGACTGAGAATTGTAGATTCCATCCATATGGTTAGATTCACCAATGCTATCACCAATATTTTTTTATGAATTTGAAAGGAAAATTTCAAAATTCCTCCAAAATTTGATAACAAGTACAGTATTATCATTTTTGGAGTAAAAGCTTTTGGAATGGATTTGAAATGAGGTTCTCTTGACATGGTGATTTTTTGAGATTTTTGTGTTCTTAAAATCTATGACCTCATTTTGCCAAATCTAGTTGTGAACTAAAGTCAATGCCATTTTGGCTTGATCAACCACTTGACATACTGTCTTGCACATTGGTAATTTTAGAAAAATATATACTCTAGTAACACCAAATCCAACCCTTAGATAGAACAACAACTTGATATAGTATCTCTACAAATTAGAAGAACTTTTATCCAAGCAGTTAGGAGGATGAAACTTTTATTTCAATCTATTCATTTAGAAAATGGATGTCGGAGCGCTCCAGGGTTAAAATCTCACCCAAAAATGGAAGTCTAATTCACTTGAACCTATTGAAGAGTGTGTTAGAAGGAAACATTTTTTAAAAATTTCAAACACTAAAATCTTGCCTTCTACAAACTCTAAATTTCCAGAAATATTCTAGGTGCTTCAAAATTAGTAGCTACTTAAATTCATTATAGTTGGATATGCACCCCTTCATGTAGATTGTCTTAAAAAATACTCCCTCTGGCCTGAAATGATTGTCTACAATTTTGATGGTATTTTTTTGAGCCAATTTCAATGATCATGTTGTGAAAAGCATAATTAACCCTTAAACTCTGGGTGGGTCATCATGAAAATCATGAGAATCATACCGTGAGAATCATAAGTTTAAAAAAAATTCAAGAGTAAGAATTGAAAGTCAAAGTATTGTAAAAGATCCTTCCTTTTCATACAAAATTCCGAGGATGAATAGTTGCACTTTGTTTCTACATACAAAGATGCTCTCTCATTCATCGACGAGAAAATGGACTTAGCGCCATTTAAGGGTTTAGAAAGGTTCCAAATTTTATACGAATAGAATAATTGAAGAACATTGCACATGCAAGGTAAAACATCCCATTGCAGTCAAATGACCCATAGTGGACACCTAATGACCCCATGATAGTTCTTGAAACCATAATCAATGTCTAACTTGACACCCATGGAGTGATTAGTGAACTCATTGGGAGCACCCTACTTTTTGAGTGTAAATCATTGTAGGAAGTGAAAATAAAGGGTGAGTACACCAATTAGTGATTGTGTAAACCCTAAATCAATAAGCTAATGATTATTTCATACTAATTTGGGCAAATCGGCCCATATGCTCAACCCTAGAGACCGGTGCTCCTATTGTGTAAAAAACTGGCCCTTTCTTGTAAAAGTAATCTCTAATCTCCCCTATCAAATTAGGGAACTTTGATTCCTCAGTGTATGAACTCAAAATTTCCATCCATGATAAACAACATGCATATTCTAGCATTTTCAATAGGGCTAAGTGAGCGTGTGGGCCGAGTATGCATCTCCCTGCCCCTGGCCAGGGGCACTGACGTTTCTTCAACTTTTTCATCTTCAGGCCAACAGCAGATGGATGATCAAACTGGGATTCGAAATTGAATTAAAACAGCAGATCTACAATGAAATTAGGAAATTTGGAATTCATACCGACAGTTTTTTATTTTTGAGACCTTACAGTGCCTATGTGACAAACTTCCCTACTAAAGCCACAAATCCAGTGACGGATGCAGTGACGGATGCAGTGACGCTAAATCGTGCCCATGAAATGGGCCCCGCAGGGTAATCTTAGAGGGTAAAAGTGAAAAAAAGCCCCCTGTATTGACCCGTCACTAGGGTATGTTCTCTACCTCTCCTATCTAATTTTGGGTTTCTGATTGGAAATCTGAATTCAGAAATTGAAAAAGAAATCTGTGCAAAAAAATAAAAAATTTGTGCAAAAAATAAAAAATTCCTGCGTTTTCCCCTGCGGTAAATCTAGCCTGCGGGGCTTAGTTCATGGGCACGATTTATTGTTCCGCGTGACGGATCCGGGAAGAAAAAATGGGATATCAGGAGAATCCCGACTGACAGAACGCGCAATGGGAGCAACTCGGTCCTTTCTGGATTCGTCTGAAAATTTAATGCTTGCCCACTGGCCTGTAAACTACGAAACCGTGGCGTGCGTGTCGTCTCTAACAACTCGAGGCGTGAGATTCGCAAGAATCATTTCAGACCCTTGGTGAATGGTTTAAAATGTGGATGCTGCAATCCACTCACAAACTTCGCTTCAGACTAGGATCCTTCCATTGTGCCAGAGCTTCGAATTGCAAGAATTGGCTTTGGAGAAGCTGCTCTGTCTGTGTTCCCAGTAGTTGGAGTTTGTCGGTAGGGACGATTGAACCAGCTGCTGTCTTCAGTCCAAGTCCATATCTGCCACGGTGCGAACAAAGCCACGAGATCGTCGCAAGGTTTAAGAACGACTCATGGGGCTCCTCCTGCAACAAGWGAGCAGCGTGGTGCTGCTCTGGGTTGTAGTGTTGGTGCGGGACAACTACGTTGCCGTCGCTGAGCAGACGTCTGGACCCTTCGTCGATTTAGATTTGAGAAGTCTGGTTCAAGGACCACCTTGCCGCATGGTGGATTGGTCTCTAGGTCAGCCACCATTCCCGATCCAGTTCAAGGAGAACGCAACTGGTCCCGTGTTCTCCTTCAGCACTAAATTTACGGCGTGGATGTTTCAAGGCCCACCCCCTACCAGGCAGCTGGGGTACGGAGGATCTGCACGGAACAACTTGGAAGGCTTCACCTTCGCCCTGCTTCCCCACCCGAACGCATCTCTGGGCAGCGATGGAGGCTACCTGGGCCTGCTCAACGCCACTTCTAATGGCGACCCTCAATCGCACACTTTTGCAGTGGAATTTGACTTCGTGAGGAGCCCCGAGTTCTCAGACCCAGATGAAGGCTTTCACATSGGGATCGACGTCAACAGCATGAATTCGACCAGTTGGGTTCTCTTAGATGGCTCATYCGGTCTCTTTTGGCAGCTACAAGTGTGGATTGATTACGATGCTTCATCGCAGACTCTCAATGTTACCGCGGCTTACATTGATTCCATTGATTGCCCACTTAAAGACGAAGAGCGTCCGGGGCCATCTATGCTGCAGTTAAATAACACGACTATGGTGCCTTGTAATTCCTTGAGTCAAAAGGTCGATCTGTCTACTGTGCTCAATGAATACATGTATGTCGGCTTCACTTCAAATATTGCCGTTGGGCAATTCTCAACGGAATTCGAAAGCCCTGAGTTGGTGTTTGAAAACTGGAGTCTGAGGACGTCGAATTCGACCTCACCTGCTGAACCTAGTGCCTCGTTTGCATGCTATATATATATATTTCCAAAACTCTCTTGGTTGAAGTTGCACCCATTCGAAGCCCGACTGTCGACGATTCTGGTGTCGCTCACAGCCCTGGCAACGGTCTACGCACTGCTGTACAAGTGGTACTCCCGGTGGGTGGAGAGGCGTGGATGGAGGTTCAAAATTGACCCGGACGAATTGGGAGATGCAGATCCGCACAAGTTCACGTGCAAGGAACTGGCGCTGGCCACGAAGAACTTCGACCCCAAGCAAGCGCTGGGACGAGGAGGCTTCGGGAGTGTGTACAAAGGCTTCTTGCCGGGCAACCAGCAGTACGTGGCCGTCAAGCGCGTGGCTCCGGAGTCTAGTCAGGGCGAGCGTGAGTTTCTGGCGGAGGTGATGATCATCGGCAAAATCCGTCACCGCAATCTGGTGCGTTTGTTGGGTTGGTGCCACGAGCGCGGCGAGCTTCTTCTGGTGTATGACTACATGCCGCAAGGAAGTCTCGACAAGCATCTATTCCGCTCCTCTGTTGCTACATTGGGGGGATTGCGAAATGCTCGAGATGTGAATGAAGAAGAGGTCGTTGGATTTCCTTGGGAGAGAAGGTATGATACTCCGCATGCAATCCAAGATGCGATTCAAGTAGTCTATTAAACAAAAAAGTGCAAGTTTTTGAGGCATGTACATTTTGAGTTGCAAGAATTCGCTATGGATGCACTTTTGCCACACCCATGCTTCAGAGTTGATTCTCAGGGTATCATTTTTGAAGATGTGAGGATCTTTGGTGATGGAATTAATGGGTGATCAAAAGAAGCTGTCGAGAAATAGAATTGGAACTAAATGAGTGCAGTAGGGAAAGAGAGGAACATGTGATAGGTTAAGATGCACGTGCTTTTATTAGGACATCATGCTATTGGGTGCAATACAGGTTTCACGTACAAGAACTACCTTATGCAATGTAATGCCCTCTGATTTTGCTAACCAAATCCTTAAATGTCATCTCTAATGAGCATGCACGGCAAGCAGTTTTGGTTTATATCCTAATTTATATTCTCAAAATGGTTCCTATTACGTTCAATTATGAGTAGTATGAGTTGCTCTATTGATTGGATTCACTTGTATAAGACAACTAAGTATAAGAGAAAACCAAACTAAGCCCAAGTCTTAGTCATTGAATAAACTAGTGGAGGTGACTCAAAGCTTGGCGCTCACTAACTTCAACTTTCATTCTGTTACTTTAGTAAGTAACATGTGCCCACTAGACATCACTCAAAATATTGAAAAATGTGTGACAATTGATGTATACCTTATGAATCTACAGATTCAAAGTGGTAGTTGATGTGGCCAAAGCGTTGGTGTACCTGCACACAGAGTGTGAGGAGCGTATCATCCATCGTGATGTGAAGGCTGCCAATGTGATGCTAGATGCCAAGTTTAATGCGCGTTTGGGGGATTTTGGAACTGATCAACCGACTCTCAAATTGGAGGAAACAAAGCTGACACAAATAGGCATGTTTCTCTAAGGACTGTCATGGTTTTGAGGTTTTTTCACATTAAAGTTTACAACCTCAAAGAATAAATGGATCTAGAACCAACATGCATATTACAACATCCTGTGCAATGGTGTCCTCATATTATTGCATTAGCATCATCAATATGAGCACTTACATGTGTTGCTACACTTTCTAATCCAAAAATTTACAAGTTACAAAGTTACAACAAAAAATTGGCTTGTGTTGCATGGGACAATATACTCTTCTTATGCTTCCACTTCATCTTCTTCTAACAAAATTCTCTTCAATGCTTCGTAACACATGAACGACAGCCCAGCCGCAGGCACCAGTTTCAAGCAGCTGGGGCCCAAGCCTGCATACAGACCACGGATGCCCCGCTCCTTGGCAATGCCTTGTAAAGCATCTAGTGTGCTAGAATACACAATCCTTCCTTTTATAGCTCCTACCTGCACAACCAAAAACCCAACACACCGATCGGCTCAGAAGAAAATAATCTTCAAACAAATTATGAGACAAGTCGGTAGTCATTGTCAATCCTTTCTTATGTTGCTCAATAGAAATTTGCTAAACTTAGTAAGATACAAAGGAGGATATGCAAACCTAACAGCCTGGACCTTGATCGCAAGGTAACTGCAAGTAATTGTGACCCATTTCTAAAACAGGACCTATTCATGAGAGGCTCTATTCGATACGTAACCACTATTCATGAGAGACTAGGGTCGATCTTGGGTTCATCTATTTTCAGCTGAAARTTCATAGTTCATTCATATGGAGTCCAAAAACAGCATGCAAAGTGAATCTAGAATCTCCTTTTTGACCGCCAACAAGACCCAGCAAAAGACACTAAAAAAAAAGGAACCATGCTCAAACACTTATTTGGACAATTTATGGTGATTTCCCTGTACTTGTTGAAGAAAATTTTGACATTGGATCTCACTAATATCTAGATGAGAGTTACTTATAATACCTGATTTTACGAATGAATGAACGCATACAGACAATTCTATCCAGTTTGTCCTTACAGGCATTTCAGAGTGCATGTTGCTCTACCACCAAGGGAAAACAAACAAACTTCACTGCCCCCATGGACCAAGAAGCCTAAATTGGGCCTTACATTTGTTTTTTTGCAGTTTTGAGTAGGTCATACAAGGATTTTCTTGAGACCAATTTTTTTTACTTTCCCACCGACACATGCACTGTTCTTTCAATTTTTCTTAAATTAAACCTGTCTGAACAACATTCTTTCACTATTCGATCGATTGAATTGGTCATTCTGAAACCATGAATCCTCGGTCCTTAAGGGGTTAATTCCTCAAATATGAATTGCTTGGACATCCCTCAAAACTATGCCAGACTTTGGAGGAAATGCCTACCTGCATCTGCTTCCTTGCCACCTCCAATGGAAATGTGCTTGAACTGGCTATAGCGCCTGCCAAGGAGCCAATGAGTAAGGTCTGGATATTGCCAATCCTTTCTTCTTTGCTCACACGTTTATACAAAGTTCGAAGCGAATCATAAGCAAAGTAGTTCACTCCAGCATAGGGTATGACTCCAATGATACTAGGGGCCAATCCCCGGTACAGCTCGAAGAACCCTTCTTCACTGATGATCCTCCACAATGCATGCAGAATACCGCGRTATTCATCCGGCTGCACACAAACATCAAGGAGAATTTAAAGTTCATCATAATGCTTGCAATAGGAATCCCCAAATCGCAATTACGGAATGCTGTAAGGTACGGGATACTACAACCATTAGGGAACTGATCTTTTCTACTACGCTGACCTCTGTTACCAACAGGAACTCATCAATCAATTCATACAGTTGGTTGGCCTTCAATTAGCAAGTGGTGTAAGCATGACTTTGCTAATTGTCTATGGCCACTGGYCTTTGAATGGACATGGGTTTGTTTACTGTCAWTTCTGATGGTCTACAAGCTCCMRCTTTGAAACTGCATATGAAATTCAAACATAGTGATAAAGTTTGATTTCGACCGAATGAAAACTAAAGCGATCCATTCACATTTTTGTACAGATGCAAATAGTATCCTCCACCTTAACAATGATGGCAGTGTTTTCTCACCTGTATGGTCAATCGAGTTTTCAGAAGCTCGAGAGGATACATGACTAATGTGGACGAAATGCCAGCACACGACCCTGCAATCGGTGACACTGGCATCGCTGCCAGAAATCCCGGCTTCCTCTCTATTGAATTCAAGAATCCCTTCACTTTGTCGAAAGCAAACAGCTGCCACAAAATATCACAAGTAAATACAACAGTTATAATCCCACACGGCGTCTCACTGAAATTAGGCATCTGTATGAGTTGAAATAAACCCTTTGGGAAGCTTTAAGGAAGGCAACAAAATGTACCGATTGACAGAAGTCCTGTATTTTACAACAGAAATATATTTTGAGCTTGGTCATTGGGRKTAMCCTGGGCATAATTTCCTGGAACGAGTGAGATTATCGAGGACTCGTTTTCAGGCTATGCTGACAAATACATCATTCGTGTTGAATTKTATGCAGGCCACYGGAGCTGGTTTGCAYTATGCCTCGAAGTTCAAGAAGCAGTAACGAAGAGATCGATCGTTGCATTCGACGATCAATCGCCAACACTCCATTGTTTTCGAGTCTGAACATTTGAATAGGACACCATTCGTGTTTCCAATTCTAGTCCGTCTCGCTTTAGCATACTAGAGCATTCATTTGATAGTCTCTTATAGAGTTACAAGTTGTASTACACAAGGCACCATTCACAATTGTGTGTATATACATTGTTGAGATCAACATTCTTCCTACATTTACTTGTTAAATAGTTCTTGTGTTGCGTTGCCGACACAAAACTCTCCAATCTGAAGTGGATTAGCAAATATTTTTCAATGAAATTGCATTACTGGCAGAAGTGTGTGCGTTGCTTGAACGATGTGCTGCAATGACTCGTATTGCACTTCTATGTTGCACGTTTGGAATTCAGGGATATAGAAACAAAAAYAAGTATAAGAAATGTGCTAACCTAAACTTTTGCAGTGATTCCAGTATATATTTGTAAGTCAATTCACCCAGAAAAATGACTGTCCTGTTTGAATCTAGTAATGAAGAGGAAATTCCCGTGGCCGATGCCATGGCATGCAGCCATCTTGTTATCTKGCACATGATCTTTCTGTGACTCTGCGCTGCAAAGTGTACGTTTGAATTTTGAAGGCTTGTTTATACAATGTGCAATCTGATCCATCTCAAATAGCAAAGATTTCATTCAAAATATTCACCATGTTCACCTTGAAAATAAATTCTAGATGATCGAATTTGAAATTGGATTGAAATTTGAATGTCAGGTGACTGCACCTAATGAGGACTTGTTTGCCATAACTCCATGAAGT
>VACF01001432.1:0-11960 GCA_006891605.1 Pleurozium schreberi | reverse complement strand
TTACAAATTATAATGTCAAAGTACCTATTTTCAAGAGATTTTGCACTTTTCTAGTTCACCTAGTTAGAAAAATTTTCTATGATTTTCCTTCCTAGRGTACCTTCTTCTTAAACGTATATACATTAAGCATATTTTTCATATTTTTTTTAAATTGTTTTTCTAATTTTAAAGTACTCCCGAAAAATCATGAGTACTGGAGCAAAGTGTTCACAAAACGGTAGGCCTTTCTTACAATGACCCTGAAGCAAAAATGGCAGTTTAGAGTGGTATTTGATAGAAAATTGACCTTGGGACTATAGGGGTTTAATGTCTTTTTTCTTCTGTGGACCAATTCACCTTTTTTCTTGTAAAGTATGTGCACTCATAATCAATACTAACAACAATTGAGAACAGTTATTGCATTTATTTATCCTAACTATGTTTGTGACACTATTTTACCAAAATCACACTTTTTTGAATCGTAGTGCAAGTTGAAATAGTGCTGTATTGTATTGTATTAATTTTTTCAAGACTAAATTTTGTTGCATCAATCATATAAGGTGAAAGCAATTCTCATCGTCAATAATAGGACAAATCAATGTATTGTAATACAATTGTTGCAACATTTGTGGCAATATCTTTATTGTATAAGAAAATATAGCACAAAGTAGTTCCTAGGGGTGAATTATGAGTACAAGAATATTTTTAAATTTTGGATGAAAATATATAAGGATGGAAACATGACAACATTTGTAATACCATATACTTAATATRATAGAAAATAAAATGTATTTCCTTAGTTACATCTTCTTAGCAAATGAAAGATGATTCTAATACTTTTTAGCATGCATTATTTGGTCACTGTATGATAAAGCTATAAAATTTTAAACTAGTGTCGATAGGTGTAGTAAAATGGATACTAGATTCTCCAAGGATCTCATGTGCGATTTGTGTGTCTTTTGTCATCAATATCTAAGGCTTGTTGTTCCTTGATGCTTTTGACTT
This sequence comes from Pleurozium schreberi, assembly GCA_006891605.1. NCBI lineage: Eukaryota > Viridiplantae > Streptophyta > Bryopsida > Hypnales > Hylocomiaceae > Pleurozium > Pleurozium schreberi. Next base: position 10,976 of record VACF01001432.1, on the reverse strand, counting down.
TTCTTCAATTGAAAAAAGAGCAAAGAGTTTTGTGAACAATGTTTGAGCTTTCTACAAATATATTTTATTTCCATTAGTTTGAGCAAATTGGTCATGAAAAGGATAATCAAATTATAAAAAATTATACTTCTCAAATATTTAGAAAAACTTTTGCTAAGCTTGCCTTCAACTATACATGTATTTAGATATAGAACCCAACACATTATGTGAATRAATTTTGGATGAATTTTGTCAAAATAATTTATTTGATTTATTAATTATAAAGTTCAAAATTAGAGCCATTTATGTAATTATTGTTGTTATAAAAAAAATGTGGAAATTTATACAAGGTAGTTGTATTTCAACTTACACTAATTTAAAATACTGTATCTATGGAAAATTAATAGCACATGAATGAATAAGAGAACCTAATACCTCAAAATCACTTCAAAAACCAATGTGGGTGAAAATAGGAAAAAATTAGATGAACATAGAGAAAAGTAGATGAAAAATAGATAACAATCACATTACTTGTAGTATAATGAAAATAGCAAAGACCATGTTACATAAATTATCTAATATATCATATACTTCAATATTAGTTTGCTTAACAAATTTTCAAACTTTCGAGATCAAGTGCAATTTAGTATTATTACTATGGCACATAATAATTGAATGAATTTGAATATCTTGACATATACCACACACCAACTTCAAAGTTATGAAGATTGTATTGGTAGACATAGAATAATTTATGAAAATTATAAGAAACAAAAAAATTGATGGTAAAAGTGATTTCAACAATAAACAATAAATCTATAGTATTTAAAAATAAACTAAGAAAAAAAACACATAAGAAGATTAAATATTTAAAAAATCCTTAGAAAAATACAAAAGGTACCAACAAATTCTAAGTAGAATAATTATAACACTCACAAACCTTGGAATGAAAATTACATTTGTATCTTTATATATAACATATACATATAAGTATATTGACTTTTAGAAAAAGAATTTACTAGAGGGTATCTATTGTTTCATTTGGTGTTCTCTTTGAAAAAAATAGGATACTTTGAGTACWTCATACATAAAACCACCACAATTCTATGATAAAACAACACCAATAAAATATTTATTCAAGTTGTTTCAATGTTTAATTTTCAATAACAACCTATAGGATTGTAGATAAAACATAKAATTGTTGAAAAGTATGTTCTTTAACTACTAAAATTCTTTGCAATCAATTTGTAATTTTTGAGCATTACATCAAGTTGTTACCATTTGACTCTTGATTTCTTAATGTGCATAAATTAATTTCCTAGATGTGCATGTTTGTTTGTATGTGCAAGTTTGAATATGTTTTCTATGAAAATTCCAATACTTTGAACACAAAAATTCAAATATTACAATTATTGAAGAACTCTTAAGAAAATAATACCAACAATTGCTTTGCCACCAATGCTATTGAACTTTAATTGTTCATTGAGGTCAATTGCATTAAAAACATTCTTTTAGTTATAAAAATTGCATTACAAAACATATTCCCTCTTCTTGTGCATATTGCTCTAATGCAAACGGTCGTGATAAAAAATTTGGTGAATTTGTTGATATTGTTTTCAAAGTTTGTTGTCTTGAAAAAGAATCATGGAAATACATGGCAAAGACATCTTTTACAAAGTAGATTAAAAATTGATTTTTATAATCTAGCATTCAACCTAAAGATGGATATAACTCCCAAAGGATCAAATTACATTACACATCCTCTTAATTTTCATTGAATTTGAAGTTAAGATACACCTCAAGCAAAAAATAAAAAATAAAGTGTTTTATGCTTTAATCATGTATCTTTTACAAAGGTAAAGAATTTGACTTGAAATTTTTTTTTTGGGAGTTTTAAATGAAGTTAAGATTGAGAACTTTCTATTACAATTATCATTCTTTACATTTTCTTCCATTGAAAAATCTTTGGGTTTTCAACGCAAAGAAATTTAGGAACAAATAGATTAATAGTTAGCTAAAGACTATTGAATGTTATGGTTTTTGCTCATTACTATATAAAAAATATTAAAATTACCAATAAAGGACATACTTGCTTAATAAGCTCAACTTCTTTAGTAATTCAATGTTGGTGTTGATGCCTCACAACATGATCTATTTTGGGAAAAAATATATTTTCTCAATTTGTCAAGTCTATTAGTCATTTGCAAATAACACCCAAAGTAGAGCAACAAAATGGTTTTTTTCTGCACATGTAACCAAAATAATGGTTACATGTGCAAAAAAAAAAGTAATAAATGATCAAACCATTTTCATGCATTGTGGAGAATGGATGAATTTGGCATATATCTTATTGTTGAAGGCATATAATTAGTACCACTTGCAAACTAGCTACTAAAATGAATTCAAAAGTAAAAGCAAAAATAAATGACAATATAATAAAAGTTTAGCCCACAGTGATGCAAATAATATACAAAAAGTGTGACTTTCATATCACACTCACTAATAAATTAAGTTCAACTTACAACAAATCCAAAGGTGAAGGTAGAACTTTTAAAGGTTTGACTGGCCAAAATCAAGGAACCCATGAAAAATGGTTTCTTTTTAGCATAAATTAAGAAGTCCCAAGTCTCCTAGAAGATCCAATGATGTAAAGCACTCTTTTTTCAAAAAGACAAGACAGKTTTACAAACTTTACAACAAATCTTCTAGATTTTAGTCAAACCCATCTCAAGGAAGTAAACCTACAYTTAAAGCATTATTTTTATTTTTTTGAAATCAACATTTATTAAGTAAAARAATTGTTATTGTTAATTTTTCACCATTTTCATGGCCTCTTGACAATTTACACCAATCCGAAGGTCATGAGTCAGGGACCTCCAAAAGGAAAACTTCTTAATGGCAAACAAGGTGCCTTGTAGAGGGGGAGACTTGGGCAACTCGTTTTCAGTGTAAACCACACCCCAGTGTAGATAATAGAAAATAGACAACTGGGTGAGAACCAATCCTACTCATGAACTTCTACCATGATCATAGGGTTCTAAAAGTAAACTTGCCCTCATTCTGTGGTTCCCTAAGCCTCTTCCACCCAACACTTTACACCTGCAAACCTCAAACCTCCAAAATTTGGTACACATACTCCAATTTTAGGTRAATTACAAAGGATACCCACATTTGAGGAGTTGGCACACTGGACGGAGATACACCTCACTTTCTTTGCATACTTACTGATTCGAAACCAGACACACAGTGTGCTTGTCGTTACTGAACCAATGCTGGCTAGGGATACGGTAGTTTCTTCATTCAGCTGCAAAAGAGGAATAAATAAAGGAGCCACCAAAGGCAAGTTTGACACTCTCAGTTGACAACAATGTATCAGTAGAGTCCACAAATTTCACTGTGCAGGAGCCCTGTGCAATACAAGTTAACTGCCACAAACAATGACGAATTCTTCGACAGTAGTCCCAAGTCAAATCTAGTCCCTGTGAGGTGCTGCTACTGGAGCTGCTGCTGCTGCCCTCGGAGGTGCCCACGCTGCTGGAGCAGGCCTTGCCACCAAAACTGTATCTTCTGGGAACAGAGCTTTTATAAGTGCAGGGGTTTTCAAAATACGACGTCCAGTCATTAAAGGGTAGACATCCTCCAAGAAGTAGTAAGCATGTCCTGCAGCCATTCCCTGGATGAAGAAAAATTGGTGTCAGAAGCGGATTAGCGAAATCGAATTAAACAATAACGTATAAAACGAAAGATAGTATGAGTGCATACCAAAAGGTCTACCCATGGACTGCTTCCAACCATAACTGAAAAGCCCAAGAGAACCTGCAAATTCCAAAACATCAACAAATGTATCTTATTCAAGCTGTGAACTGCGTAGCGTGCAAAGGAGGTGGGAACTATGAACTACAACCAAGAGCAAAACTGGCAATARTCGTTCACCATGTCAGCAAGACTTCTTTCTGCCTACCTTTATCATAAGTGGTTACAAAAAAGACACCAGAAGCTGCGAGATCAAGACACTTAATTGGTAATTGGCAGGCCAACGAATGTAACTTACCCAAGGTAAGTAGGGAGCTGTAAAGCTGAAAAGACCCAAGAAACTCATCTGTACATTAGGATTACGCTTGCTCCATACATATACCTGTTCAAAGTTCCAGCAAAATTGTAGGTAATGCAGTACTGAGTTCATATGATATTCAATAGCTTTGAGTAMAAGCCGTCAAATAGAAATGACACGCCAGACCTGAACAAGGGTAAGAAATCAGCTCAATAGAAAATTTATTCAGTTCAACTCTTCACAAGTCCAAATAGACAACTAATCTACCACRACGAACAATCAAGCTCATAGATAATAAGCACACACCATCATGAAAGTAAGAGAATTGCTGAGGAAGAGGATGTCCGCAAATGGGGCAGCAAACGTCAGCATTCCACCACCAACTACAATGAGAGTGAGGAGGGATCCACCAAACAGGAGCATGAAGAAGAAATCTGCTGTGCGACCACGAAATGAAGTCTCTTCCAGAAGTTTGCAGTATCTTGCCAAAAAGAACATATGAAAAAGAAAGTCCAAGTCTGCAAGGAAACCATGTTAGAGTCCCAACGAGCTGCATGAATCGCCAAAATACTTCCACGAACCGAAGCTGTGAGAACAGAGTATCTGAAAGCAGAAGTCCAATCTCGATGAACATCAATAACACAACCCTAAACGTGCTGGTAAGAACGTTTAGATAGGCATTTACCAAGTTTGCCGAAGTAAAAGAAATTGGTGATAAGTCTCCAGACTTGATATTCTTTTATGACCAAAGTGGAATTCAAGTACACGTCATATGCTGTAATAACCTGCAAACATGTCCCAGACACTCATCATGAGAATTCAATCCTTCCATGATATTCCTTCTAAACTAAAGAAAAAAATGCCGACAAAGAAAAAAAACTTTCTTCTTATGTTAAAAGAATAAGGAAAGGGACTTGTCAAACAAAAGAAACACTTAGGACTACTTTGTATTTGGAGTCAAGCCAAAGAAACTTTGAAAAAGTTTTTTTTCCTATCATCAAGGCTAACCTTTTCAACCTCTTGGACACTAGAAGTGCTTAGATGTTTTACTTTATTGATTGAACCCAATTGTAATGTAGTCAAGTGTGAAGTAGATATGAAGTAGTCAAGTGTAAAGTGGATATCGGGCAACAACTTTTCTAATTAATGTTTTTTTGTTTCACAATTAGCTTGTTGTCATAATTAATGGTCTGTGGCTTGTTTTTTGCTTTTGCTCACTATTACGGTAGACTTGTGATTGATTGGAATTAATATTACAAGTAGCACAAGTGGATAAACATGTGTCCGCCATCTACATCCAACAACAATTTTCTTAGGTGTGATGAAGTTATTTTATGCTAGAAGAGATGTTCTTTATTCTTTGGTGTTCAATAAATTCATCATTTACAAACCCTGAGAATATTTTAAAGTATTTTGTCTTCCAAGAAGACAAAATTTTTGTTGGCAACAACATATACTTCTTGGAAATTTTCCGATACTTTTGTTTTTTAGAATGAGTTAATAAACCCATAGGAGCTCACTCATTGAGGGCTTTGAGTGTTTGTTTCTTAGATAATCAATTAGAACAAGAGCGGAATTTTTTGTAATACAACATCACCAAAAGATTTTATGAAGTTGAGGGAAGGATTCACTGAAAAGATGTTTAGATATCATCAAGATATAACAAGAATGAATCGGAATTGGAAATTTGTGCACATGAAATCATGACACAATTATTTTTCATTTAATATGAGAGAGTCAACTTTGGATTTGAAGGAAAATAATCAAATTTGATAACCATCGGCATATAACTGGGATTTTTTCAAGATTATTGATTTATAGTGATATATATTTGTGTTGGTAAGCACCCTAAGTCATTCCCCCTTGGATCCTTGGAAATTAATTTAGTTTAATCTACATAAAATCATTAGATGGTTAGGAAGTTGCAAAGTTAGGATCATTGGATGATTGATAAGTTGTCACATTGAAAGTTCCCACTTAGTTTGGAAGTTCCCACTTAGTTTTCTCAGGAAGTGAAAGGGCCTCCAACATTAAATAACCCCTAAGGGACCAACCTATGTTTTTTGGCAACATAGAAATTTTGGGCACCTCACTATGAAGTATGAATGGAGTTTTCATTTTTTCGTGAAATTTTCTTACAACATAGGGACAAGGAATATCTTTAAGGTGCAACAATTTTCATGATTTTTGACTACATGGATCAAAAGTTGTTGTATGATATGTTTTTTCTCTTGGTTAAGGAGTCCGAGCAGATAATGAATTCACTTTTTTCACTTTTGAGAAACAAAAATTTGAGGTTGTTTTTATAGATTTATATGTACGTGAAAACCTTCCATTTTGATTAATGAGATGAAAGTTATGAGGAGTTTTAATTAGTTTGCAAGCAATCGTGAACTCTAAAATAAACTTTAAAGTTCTTTATTGAACTCAATATTCAATATTTTTTGAGAAACAAATCTTAGGATTGAGATTGTTTATAATAACATACAACCATTGCGATTGACATTTTTCAATTCCATATTAAAATTTTAGTTTTTAAATATTTAAATCATTCTCTAGTTCTTCCTACTTATTATTATTTTTCTTATATGTTGTGCAATTCCAAAGTGACCTGAGAATTTTCAAGCATGTAACCAACTTGCCTTGAAGAACAAATCCAATGAAGCACCACCAACATGGACATTTTTTCATGCAAATGTGAGTATTTTGCAAGGCCACAAAAATGATTTCTTTGAGTTCAAACACTAATATCTTGCAATCCACACTCTGCAAATTTGTCCACATCTCTTCAAACCAGCATACTTCAAGATCTTACAATTACATGTGTCCACAAATGTTTTTTTTCCTAAAATTTGGTACTTGTACTAGAAATGGCAGTTTGAGAGTGTTTTTTTGGGAGGTAAACATAGTCAAAGAACTTTAGGGGTTAATAATGATGTTATGTTTGGCCCGGGAGATGCGGATGAATTTCATCCAAGCTTGACGTTTCGTCGATTAATTCTCCAAAATACTCAGCAATTTGGCTTGGGGTATAAGCTGGTCCCTCAACCCTCTGTTCATATTGTTTAATCAGTGGTTGCAGAGATTTGTCATAATCAGCTGTTGTAATTTGAATGCTTTTTCCACCATTTATAAGCCGTTTGTATGTACAAGTAATTGGAATTATATTTTCATCTGGTCCTACCCATGTTTGCATACGAGCATGAGTTGATGATTCAGAGTCTTTTAAATTAGGAAGAGCAACAAAGGGTAATCGACTTGCAGCTTCTTTCTCCTCCTGCAATTGGTGGTTACATCCAAATTTAAGCTCAATTTTTATTGCCAATTGGTTACATCCAAAAGATATTGGCTATTGCAATGGATTCCCATTTGTTCCCAAAAAAATGATGCTAGCTATTTATTGTGGAGGAATTTTTTTTATCAAATGAGTGTTGTATTTCAAGACCAGTAGCCAAATTTTAGCTAGGTCTCACCTAGCTTTGTTATAGATATCACAAAGTATCACCCAAGTATCACATGAGTATTTAAGAAACAACTCACTACTTTTTCAAAATGATAAAGAAACACCCCCTAGGTGTCTGCTTTATTTGACATAATTGATTTAATTAATTTTCTTTAATACTTAATACTTAGGGTCTTTCTTTGAGTAGACACTTTCTCATTTGAGTTTCAAATTGAGGATTTCAGGTTGGAGATGAAAACAAAAGTGATCTATTTTGAAATAAATAAAACATACTAGATGTATAGTGACTTATTAATAAAAGTCATTTAGTGAATAGAAGTTTTGGTTGTTGCATATGTTTTCATTGCTTTTAAATTCTATCAAATTGTCGTTATTATTTACAATAAAGTGAATTACATATATTTGTTTAATGAAATAAATCAAATTTCTATATACTAATAGAAAACATATAAATGTAGGTTGAAATTTTTTAATTAATTCAAAATTTGAAAGATCAAATTGCAACTTATGTTGATTTCTAATAATATCAAAGYAAAGCAAAATGTGTAGAGGTTAATTAACTAAGAGAATTGAATTATTAAATGTTAAAGAATGATTGCAAAAAAAAATATGATATCTTGAATTCTATATATGATTGATCAAGATTGATGAAGTTCTTCATGTTTTTCATCTCATCTAACTCATCCATCATTTTCTACCAACTAATACGYCCATATCAACTTTTGATTCTAGAAGTTTGTTCTATTATATAATTCAATTTTCAAGTTCTATTTTGTCATTGATTGGATGGACTTTTGGACTTTTTGTCCAAAATTTTATATACTTMTAACTTCTACAATTTTTATCCAATTTTTAATGTTTTGGATATTGGCCATTTAGGTCTATATGGTTCTTGAAATAAGTTTTAAAGTCATCYTATTTTTAGATTTATCATGTATTTCTCAAACCTATCAAAGCTCTTGTAAGAAAACAACAAATTTCAYAAAAGAACTTCAAAACTCTTTTTAACTTAAAGGAACAACAAACAATTCTATTCATGTGATTTGAAAATGATTCCAAAGTAGTGGCATTACTAGCTTTTGAGAAACCTCACTAATATACTAGCACAAATATGTACAATACTCATAGAACAAAACATATGGAGCCTCTTTATGCTACTAAAGAGGAAGGTTCTCAACAAAATTTGTGCCTAAGAAGTTTGCTTTCCAAACAAACTCAAGAGGTTATAAGAAAGTTTAGAAAGAAAAGCTCAAATTTAGCACCTATGTTGGTTAAGATTCTAACTTTTGCACAAAAATTTCAATTCACAAACCGATTGTGCCATTAGATCCAACATGAACAAATCATCTTTAAGAAAAAACATCTTTTTTTTTCTTGGTCATTCAAATAGTCAAGTATGTGACTGGCCCAATTAAATACTTTGAAATCTCAGATGATTGGAGATTTTGTTTATCAAGGAATCTGAGGTGTCCAAAAGGATTGCAAGATCAAGAATATAATTCTTTTAGCCATCTACAAGATCTCATATGCTTTAGGAGGATCATTGACTAGAACCTATATTGTTAAGTATTGTTAATAGTGTTAGAAGTATTTGTTCACATCGTTACTACTATTTTTTTCACCCCTCAAGCCCTAAGGACTTTCTTCCATCAAATTCCACTCAAAACTACCATTTCTATTGTAAAGTGCTAAAAACTTTAGTAATTGTTTCTTTTGCATATTCAACAATAGTATCTTGCACATGACTAGTAGAAAAATATGTAGAAAAGTATTTTAAACTTTTCAATTCGATTCTCCACAAGAAAGATTTAAAGCTCAAAACTCAGTCTATAGTGCAAAAAATTAAAGTTAAGAAGGTTCCAAGTCAAATAATCTAGTCCTGCAATGTGCTACAAAACTTATATTTTTCACTTTGAATGCAGATATCTTGCAATCTATGCAGTCCAAAATTCTGAAATTTTTTCCACGCATCCTCATACTAGTTATGTGTAAGATCCTATGGTTAGATTTGCAAGGAAAAAAATTTCCGATTTTTTGCACTCTTTGCTATAGAAATGGCAGTTTTGAGTGTTTTTCACGGATAAAAGGCTTTGGTCCTTAGGGGTTAAAGTGGAAGTGAATGCTAATGGTTTCACAATATTCAAAGGTTGTATAAATAAACTATATTATTGAAGTTAAAGTCATATAGACATCTACTATTGATACTAAACTATCTTGCATCAAACAACCCTAAATTAAAAAATGCTTCAACTTTGAGTGGTTGCGCTTCAAGGAACTCTTCAACATCCATTGGTTAGTTTCACGAGCAAGTGTTGAATTTGAGAAAAGACTTTGTTAAAGTTGGATCATTGAGTTTGTTGTCAAGACTTCTTTTGTAGTTGTTGTCAAAAGTATGGTGACAAAATGGTGAGGATACTTTATTGTACTTAAGAATTTAAGAGGTTTGGAATAATTTTTTGACATCTAACTTTAGGGTCTTGAAGTGACCTTGTATGTACACTCTTTCTCTAATTTTCAAAGTTTAATTCCTTGCAGTGATCTCTAATATCATATCGTTAGAGGGGAAAGCTACATGGTTTCACAATCAACTTGGGTGGCTTYATTTGCTCCAAGCAATAAAATTGCAAGCTATTGTAAAAAATTATATAAACATAGATTGACAATGAATTAGTAAAGGATATGCTATTATAGAGATTGCAATCTTTTAAATTTTAAGTTTTCATATTGTGAAAGTTTTATTAGTAATGATAATTGTGATTTTTATAATTTTAACTCATCAAAATCTTTAATTTTTAGAGGCCCAAATTGCTTCCAAATATTTTTCCCTAAAGTAAGGCTAAATTTTTTTTAATATTTTATTTTAATAAATCCAACTATGGGACCGTTTGGTTATTTTGTTCAAGTTCATCTTCCCAAAATTTTAGAGCAAATATCTCCAACAATTACAAGTTCAAGGTCATTAAAATGGAATTTTTTAAGCCCTTCCAAAAGATAAAGGCTTAAATTTCAATAATTGAAAAAAAAATGATCCATAAATTGTGCACTTTAATTAATACGCTAGAAAATGGATTATTAATAAATGTAAAAMATTTAAGAAAAAGACTTTCATATTCATCTTCCAAAAAAATTGTAAGGTGGAAGATGGTACCAAATGAGAGAAAATAATCTAAATTGCTAATAACTTTGAAAAAAAATTGAGAATTTAAAATTTCAAGAGGCCGGTGTGAATGCTCTAGTTTGTAGTATATAACTGCGCATTTGTGTATATTTTTGTAAAGTTTTTAGGATTGAGTTCAAAAACAACTTTGTATCCTTTTTTCACCTTCATTCCTGCATAATTAAACTCTTAATAACTTTGATATGAAAACAGAGAATTGAATGGATCAAATAGTTTCATTAAACACTCAAAAATTTCCAATAAAATTCATTGTGACACAACATGAAATTGGCTTTGGTACAACAAGCACAAAGAATACTTAACCC